>JAFMSR010000007.1:8867310-9139810 GCA_022818135.1 Saxidomus purpurata
TATGGAAGATGTAGGCCCGTATGTAAATTTGCGACAGCAAGATTGTTAGACGGATAAATATCATAACAGTACCATTTCTTAATATAGATATTACGCTAGTAAATCCCTAAAATCATGATATATGGAATTAGTAACAGTTGCCTATTCAAAGTCTTGGTTTGAATAAAAATGATTTTGTTATAGCACTGAACTTTTGACAATTCAGGGGCTCAAGACTATATGACGGACGGTTGGGCAGTTTTAAAAACCAGAAGGTTTCGCTTGAACGGTATGTTTTTTTAATGATAAAATCTGGAAATAATTGATAAGACATATTGATAAACCTAGTCTAGTTTTAATTCAAACAGACTTTGTTGACGGATTCATTCTTCTTCGCGTTAGTCTGGCTGTTAGTGAGCGCTGTATTTGATGGTGTTTAAGGACAACTTTATATGCATCAGTTTTTTATGCTTTATGATGTGTCATCGGATAGGTATCTGCTCAAAATATCTTGATTAATTTCCTGTTTTGTTTCACTACTTCTGCATGTAGGATAACTTGTTTGACATTAAGTCTATCTGTATTAATTTCACCCATGGCAAACTAATTTATTGATCATTTGGTGGAATCTGAATTTTAGTGACAAACATTTTATCATATAAAAAGAATATGTTTCCGTCAGATCGGTATAAAGTTATTGTCGCACTAAGGTTATTTTTCTACATATGCTCAAAATATCTAAGTGTTGTGTCAAGTATTTATTTACGGCTTAAGTCACAACTATTGATAAAGTATCATTTTCTATACTTTATATCTTTTGAACTTGAAAGTGGTCATTTTAATGTAAGCTGTTTCCAAGATAAAGGCCGTACTTACAGTTCAGCAATGAGGAAATGTTTCTTGTCTTAAATACTCTATTTTGATGCGAATCTTTCTACAAAAACCTGTGAAATGTATTGCTCCGTGTCACTTTAATCAAAAGTAATGTGATTACCTCCTTTTTGTTTCTGTGTTGGAAACTTTAACACGTCACAGGTTCAGTAATAGTCGCAAGATTGTCTAACCGGGCGAGAATATAAAGGACTAATTCACTTTGCGTAAAGAAACTAAGATATGTATTTACCATGAATATTGACACCTAGGAGGTATTTATAAGTGGATTATCAAATGTCTGCTCCTCCATACTCGTTAACAACATATCGGATATAACTTTTGCAAATTATTAACCTTGTTTTGACAATAAATTTATCAATGATGTTATCCTTAATATTAATTTGAAACGCAACGGAAAGCGATTTTTCACGAATAAACCCTTTTGCACTGTTACTAAAAATGAAATATACTGTTTTAGCCAATTGCGAGTATACTCCTTGCGAGTGATGCAATCACTGATGATGGTGATGATGATCATGATGATCATGACGACGACGACGACGACGACGACGACGACGATGATGATGATGATAATGTTTTGAAAATATTTCATCTCAATTTTTCTAGTTCAAACTCTTCATATTAGTATTAAAATCGGAAAAAATAAACAGTGTAATGACAATTGTGTTTCAATAAAATCACCGGGTTCATGTTAATCATCAGTAATGGGATTTCATTTATTTCTCTCTTAAGTTTCTATTTTGTTTTGTGTGGAAACAATTCATTGGAAACATATTTTGTTATTTAAAGCGACTGCACTCCAAATTCTTAGTAAATTTTAATTTTTGGTAAAATCTATTATTCTTTTGTCGCACAAGATTATTTTCTTTGTGTAAGAGCTAAAATAAGGTAGAAAAATTTTTTTACCCGAGCCAGCCGTTTTGAACTCGAATCTTTGCGCTTACAAAAACCAATATTACACTACGGAGTCAGCTGATTTGTGCGAGTTAAAAATATTGGTCTACCAAAGAGCCAACCCCGTTAGTCACGGGGTGATTTTTCTACATAAAAGTAGCAAAACACACTTTTAATTGTTTCTTTTGTTAGAAAACTTGTCACGTTATCATAATACAATGCCCCTGATACGTAATGACAATTGTTTTCTTGAAATTGAAAATTTTTTTTTTTTGCCGTAACTTTTCCAGCTTTAAGAGACATGTTTGATTTCTGCTGAATTGTTTGTTTATGCGCTATTGAAAACGTCAATGCTCATTTTCAAACGCTGGAGGGAGCATTATCAATACAATGTTCAGCAGATAACAAAAAGAAAACATAACACAATTGTTTATTTTGTGTACATATATTTACAAGGAATAAGGAAAAGAAAATTTACAACATTTTCATTTTAGCAATTATATACTGACAAAGATAACCGTTTTACGAGCTCAAAATAAAAGCCAAAACTTTAAAGTCTAATGTTTACATATCCGATGCAAGGTGTATTATGGAATTGTTCACTTCAACTCTATTCAAAGTTATTATAGGTCCCTATAAAATAAAAGAAACAAAGTCCTACATATAATAGATTATATTGTATTATTGCTGAACATCATTTGATAGCAGCAGTTTGTTTAATACACTCAATTTTAATTCAGAAACACTTAATGCCAGCCTATAGTTTTGAATAACGTTCCTCAGTAAGTATGCCTTTGTGGCCACACAAGACATGATTTGCCTTGAAATATTCGGTGTTATTGTCCAAAATGTCACATTAAATTCACGATATTTCATATTCTAGTTAAAATAATTGTGCATCAGCTCGGTTCTCTCGACTAACATAAATTGTTATTTACATGTCATTGATAATGGATAAAACTGCTACAAAGCTAAGTATTATCAAAACTTGTGCTCATTTACACATGGCATCAGTTTGTTTGTCAAAAGACGGTAGATTGATACGATCAATTTATATAATTTGTTGGAGAATTCTAAAAATAATACAACATTAAACTAACAATTTTCTGAGTGAAACAAATAAATAATTGATAATATTCAGATTTTAACGTCGTATACATTTAAACCGATTTTGCTTTATTCTGATTAAACACTTGCATTGATATTATGTTTAGACACTGTCACTTGTGGAATAACTGTACAACAAGCTACGGAATTTTAATTTATAGTTTGAACCATCGGGCAAAATGATTACCTACGTGATCAAGTGGTTTTTCTGGTCCAAACCTGCTACATGTACTGCTCTAAATGTGCGAAAGTTTCCTACGGACAATTCGAGTAAAGTACTGGTCCTTTCATTCAATCATTGAGAATAAATGCCTAAACCTTACTAACATTTAGATGAAATCGTAGACCGACGTTCTTATTTCACTTCATTAACTATTGCCTAGTTTGATTTAATATACATGTATGTTGTATCAGTTAATATGGTTTGATTACCGAAATCAAGCCATTCAGTTCTAACCTGAGAGTCTTCTGTTAATAAAATGTGTTTATTCGTGTCGTCTTTATTACTTTGACAATGATACAATTTAATGAAAAATAGTTAAATATATATAAGAAGCTTTTAGAACTTTTATCAACACCATATAATTAATTGATTTGTTTATTTTTTCGCTGTAAGGTGGTTATCATTCCTCGTACCAGTGCATATGCGTACATTATATTGTATCTGTATCTAATAATGTAACGATTCTTATTGAGAATATCATACACATTGTTTGTTCATATTATTTTCAGTTTTTTTTAAAACAATATTTCGTTAACTAAAAGCATTTCTATTCCTACTTATCAGACTTTCGGTACTTTGCTGTCGTATACATTTATACAATAGCCATAATATAAGAATTAACGGATACCAGCTTTAATCTATTTCAAAATATATATAACATCTGAAGCAATGTATAGCATAAGAACTGCCACTGTAAAGAAGGTTCATGTCATAGTGGAAAAGATTCCATGCTAGATGTCAAATATTTCCGGCTTAAAATCTTTAAAATATATTTAAGCTCCTTACACGTATGTACAGTATCGCTTTATTATTCGCAATATGACAACATAATGTCATAAAAAGTGTAGTATTTTAAATTATCATGAAACAGACTATAGACTATACCACGTGGCTTCTATGTATATGATGTACTGTAGAAGAATCGGCAGTCGTTCAAATAGATTCGTATAGCACACATCTGTGTCTTGCTTATTACTATCCTATACCAAAATCACTACAAAACGGAAAAGCGTAATTGACAAATCTTGTGTAAATGAACCTATATTCAAAATTTCACTTCATCCAAATTTAATCAGCATCAGTCAAAATAGTTAGATTTGTATGTTGATGAACGAAATTTTCAAGTCTCTTATCATATTTGAGGATACGAAGTTGTTGGTTAAATCTCTATGATTTCGAATAAATGAGAAAACAGAGTGTGCCGCATGGTATCAAACCAATGAAGCAGAAGAAACTGGTGCTTTGCTGAAACATATATCTTCGGTGATTATGTCAGATTAGTGTTGAGATATCGCTATCATTATCTACATATAACGCTGATATAAATCATTTGAAGCACAAACCAATACATGATGTATCACCTTTCAGCCGGATTATATCATTTCATTTAATTACAGTTATATTACACACAATGGTCAAACTTAAATGTGATTTAGAATGAAGTTTAAAACACGGTAGATGCTTTGAAAACATGTGAAAATAAGTTTATACTTGGTGATCACTCTTAATTACAGACAAACATGAAACATACAGTCACGTCACCGAAACGTTGGTTTTTCGAATTTTGACTAGGACAGTTAAAACATTTGTTTTATAGATTGACTCTATATATGGGAATTAAAATTTTACATAGATTCATGTATTTAGTATACGTATATCTTTATTCACAAGGATAAATCGATAATTAATGTCCTTCTTAAAATTATAAGTATTCAAGTATACCATTCACATACAACGTCCTTTATCATAATATTGAAAACATGCACACTATGTCGTTATGTACGAAATACAAATAACTTATAACATAACTTATGTGCTGCTGAAAAACACCACATATGTATTATCTTTTAAGACTATGTTATGACGTAGATTTGAAATTGCACAACTATTTGAAGAACATGAACCTTTCTTGCAACTTTTGGTTGATAAAATAGTCAAGTTTCTACAGAACTACATAGTCTAAACAAAAACAAATCACCATCACTATATAATATACAAAAAACGTGTAGATGCAACGAGCCTTTTTTAAATAATGCATAAAAAGTATTAAAAAACACCTGTAAAAGAGATACTCATCAAAAAAATATACGCATTTAAAGCACAAAATCCAAAAGTATGGTGTACCATCTGTGTCATGCATACGGACACGATACCGATTCAAGCCTATTGATGAATGCTCTCACTTGTCAAATTTCTTGTCAAAATTGTTTCTAACACTATGATGATATGTATCTAAGAAATGGGAAAATAAAAGAGTTTATACATATTATTATAATTAAATCGGCCGTCACATACATATTCAAATGAATAAAGAAATAGCCTGTTCATTTGTTCGTGTCAAATATCGAGCTTTGTTTCCACAATCTTACCATACTTTTCTTGGTATTTTACTCCCTCAAATATCCAGTGCACTTCGTGCCTTGAACACACAACTACCTCCTGATACCTGATGTCCATATGGAAACAAAATGTTGGCAAATTTAGATAGAAGTATTCTTATTTCAATGACATAAGATAAATGACTTATTAGGCTGTATACTCATACGTCTTGAGGTAAACCATTTATTCAAGTACGTTTACGACGCCTGTCCATCTAAAAATGTTTTGTTTATTCCTTCACTCGCGGTATTGTTGATCAATTTTTGACACCATACTTTCGTATTTTGGGTTGTGCTAAACCTTGAATTTTGTATAATTAGACGATAGGTACCTATTTTACAAGGGCTTTTTGCGACTTTTTGTACATTCTGTAAAAGGATCAAGGCTCGTTGCATCCACGCGGATGTTTACACTACATGTATAATAGTGATGGTGAAATCTTTTAAAACAGGCTATGTAGTTGTGAAGAAACTTGAGCCAAAATTGAATTAAAAAAACAAAGGTATTTCTTTAATTAATTACTTTTTATTTGGACGTTGGTCATATGGATTATCTGGTAACAACGATAAAAATCTAAAATACATACAAAACACTGACCATTTGGGACAGCGAACGGTAAGTCAGTATCATTCATAGTTATTATTCAGTTCGGGATTTTAAAAGGATTACCATAAGCAAGAAGGTAACAAATATATTATTTCATTGATTTTGTAAAACTGTCGTCAAATCGTCGTACGAGTATTGCAGCGACTTACTCATGGCTGTCCAAAGCATTTTCCCTGTCATCATTTAAACAAAGTTGTGCAAACTTGCTGGCTTATTTGCTGTAATATCCAATACGTATTTACGTTCATGGAAAGATATCTCAAGAGAATTGACCATAGTACTTCGTAGATAGATATGTTTGAAATTCGTGAGTTATTATGTTTCCGATAGTTCGAGATTTATTGATGATGATCAATTAATTCAATTCATATTTTTCAAGTTTTTTTTTACATATTTACACACAATTTATACTGAGGTAGACGTAATTTACCAACTTCGGGTTATACAATGTATATCTTATATAATATTTGAGCATTTGTGTTCTTAGATTGTTCAGCAAAAAATCAATTGAATAACCCAAAACTCATTTATTACGTGTTTTAATCCTGTCAACCGCTGATTAACAGTTCATAAAGCTGCTGCAGAAGTAGCTTAGGAAAGCAGAGTATTCCATATTGAATCAGGTTTTCTAAATTCAATTTCAACGGATAAAACTTAATTACAGTGTGAAACATTGCAGTTTGTTAACAAGATTCAAATACTCGCCTACAATATTGCTGCCTTTGGCTGTTCCAGTTGTTAATAGCCTTAACATTTGCAATGTGATTAAATTCGAAGACATCTTAACACAGATTCATTTACTAATTACGGAGGTTTGTACTAGAAAACTTGATATTCGACAGAGCATCTACTGCTTATGGTTTGAATATTTTCCCTATGAAATATTATACAATGTAACTATTCAGATTCCATATCTCTTTTTTTATTATTGTCCTACAATGTGGTCATTTTATAACATTATTTCCTATTTTTATACATCGTTCTGCAGTCTCGTCTAGCTCCCGACGTTTTTGTCATTTCCGTAGTTTTGTCTTCTGAAAAATTAAGTATGATCATTATGCCTTAATCATAGCACAGTTAGAATGTCACGTCTGTTTTGCAGTGTTAATCACACAAAGGTAAAAGCCATTATAGACGGTCAAGCACATGTTCTTTTTTCAAAAAGCAAAAATATTAATGTTTTTGGTACAGAGAAATGTCATTTCTGTCGGTAAGACATTTTCTGGGTAAAATTAGAGTTACTTGTAGTTTTAATCTATAACATAAAATGATGCAGGAAAACGTTTTTCGACATAACTTCGGTCGGTCGGTCAATAGTTAAGGTCACATTGACCTGGAATAGTAAAACGGTTTCCTGGCGATAACTATAGAACGCTTGGGCCTAGGATCATGAAACTTGATGTGGAAGTTGGTCATGACCAGCAGCATGTTTTTGAGTCAGAAGGTCAAAAGGCAAGACCACAGTGACCAGTAGTAGTAAAACGGATTCTGGACGATAACTTGAGCACGCTTAGGTCTATGATATTGACACTTGATGTGGAGGTTGGTCATGACAGTAAGTTAAAGGTTTATATCACAATGACCTTGAATAGTAAAATGTCTTCCGGACGATAACGCGATAGCGCTTTGGCGTAGCATCTTCAATCTTGATGTGGATGTTTGTCATGAAAAGCAGATTACCTCTATATATTTTGAGGCCAGTAGATCAAAGGTCACAGTGATATGGAGTAGTAAAACCGTTTCCAAACAATAACTCAAGAACGGATTGACTTAGGATCTTGAAACTTGATGTGGAGGCTGGTGATGACTAAAATATAACCCCTATTGGTATTGTGGTCAGTAGGACAAAGGTCGAGGTCACTGGGACTTTTTATAAGGCCACATTTCATTCAGGCCGAATTTTTTATATAAGGTCAACACAATTATTTTATTTTTAATGCCAATTTGTTTAGGCTAACATTTTTTATAATATTTTAAAAAGGCCAAAAATTGTGAGGTTTTTTGTAAGGCCACAAAAGTATGTTTTTCAGGCCTCATGATTTTTTTCAAGGCCATATGAATGTTTTTATTGAGGTGCGTTCGAATCTTTTCTTTAAGACCATATGAAAAAATACATACAATGCTCGATGTCTCATTACCATTGGATGACCCCTATTTATTTTAGGTTAGTAGGTATAATGCGAATTTCACAATGACATTGGACGTACGCTCTTTTTTTTCTATTATTATTATTGCTTAATTCTGATACCGGTATTTTCGTGAGGTCAAACCGAACAATACAATAATAAACTATTTCCGCTGAACAAGGTACACATTTTAGCAATCCTTATACCAATAGCCATGCTCTCTGATTTAATTGTTTTCATTCCATGTACATTTTGATACTTCCTCAGATTCTTTTGCATATGTAAATTACATTCTTTGATAGTTTAATGGAGCTTTGATTAGTTATTATGATTAAAGGAGGATTTGTGGAATAAATTTTAAAAAATGATGTCTACTGAGAATTTAGTGGCATGTGTTAAGAGTCCCGGTGTATGCTTGAAACCATTACTAGTACATGTCATATAAGAAACAATGCAGTAAAAATGATTTTCCGTCCTTAGCTCTTAGTGTTATTTGTACAATTGTTACAAAGATGTAGTTATCAGATAGAGCTTATCTGGTAACATACTATTTTGCAAATTTTCAAAATACCTGGTGTAAAATAACTTGAACTTTAAAGCTTAATGCAACTGTACAAGTACCAGAAACATTGAACACATCGAGAATATTAAACATGCTGTAGAAGTATGTGTGCTATTTGTCTATAGTCATTCTTTGTACATAAACGTTTGTCTGGTATTTATCGAGCATACATTTATTTGTTGATTTGACAGTTTCAAATTCAAAATTCAAATGATACCCCTAAATTTGAAATATATCAGCATTTTTATGAGAACGATATTAGAAATCTTTGAAAAGCAGGCAATAAGACTTCTTTTCCCGTTGACTAATCATGTTTTATACGCTATCACAATTCTGAAAGAATGTTTAAGCGGATTGGGAGAGTTTTATAAGAGACTCGCCTCTTTGATTTTCATTGTGTGTCAGATAATGAATCGCCTTGTCACTTTATATTTGATCAGTGAATGGTTTAGATTTGTCAGACGCCACATCATTGAACATTATAGTATTTGTACGAGCGTAGGCTAACATGAAAGAATGAGCACTTCTGATGCCGAGCATCTAAGATCCCTAATACAAGATCGGTTTCATTCCTGTTTATTTTAATATTTTAAATCTAGCGTGTCCTACAATTCTGTATGATATCTTTCGAAAGAACATTTATGATTTTATTTCGCAGTATTTGTTTACTCGGCATTGGTCTCAGACCTTCTGCATCGAAATAAGAATAACATTACCTTATCATTTCAAAGTGTCTTGTGTTTTGTTATTTAATTATCATCTATGTGTTTATAATTTTAACTTCCTAAATTTATGTCCTGGAAGTGCAGCTTTTATAAGACTAACAAAATAATTCAATTATTTAGAATGTTTTGCTAAATGGAATTAGGGTAAGAAAATGTTGCTACATTTAACTGTATAGGGTATAACATTAAACAAATTGCAGTACTGAATATACAATGTATGTAGATATTAATTCTAATATCAACTAAGACATTGAATAAGGTCGTTGTATACGTTTATATCAAATTAAATAAGATTTTCGGGCTACTAATTCCAGCAAGTCTATTTCATTGCTATTTTTCTTAATGTTCTACATCGGCCATGTTCAGAGTAGTACCACTAAGAGCATGTCGTTTATAAATTTATGATTGTTGAGCTGCTATTGCGTTAACGCACACCTTTACATGTTAGAACACTTGTAGAAACCCTCAGGATTCTGCAGATGTAATAACACGAAAAACGTTCGTTAAATCTATATTGAAACAATCTTTGTCATGGTATGTTTAAAAAAAATCATTATTGATTTGCGTAAATAAAGTACGTCGATACTTTAATTTATAAAATTGACAGTGCACCATGAATGTTATTCAATTTCGGGAAGCCAAGATTAAAGGTCCATTACTAACACCAAATAGAATTTTGTTTTAAATCTGGAATTGTAACAGGGAAATACAGTTTGAAACTGGCTTCTAAGACTAAACAATAGCCTTTGAAATATTGCTGCAGTAAAATGAGTGAATGTTTGTGTATTTCCTTAGATTGACCTGGGTGATCGTCTTTTTGTCCTACTTTCGCTATATGTATCTATCGTATATGCATTATATGTATTAGATTACTGTGCTGAATCACAATTGTCTTGATTACAATGACTTATAATGGCTATTACAAAAGGCAACGGCAACGGCGATAGTTCTTACAGTGATAGTACATACATAAAAACTTATTGACATATGTGCTGCTGGTTTAATCATGTTCATTGTGTATAAAAAAAAGCACGCCCATAATGCCTTACTTAACGTTTGCTTCATTCCACTATGTAAATAAAAATGTATAAATTGTCATGATTATGATGTACCATTACTAGATAGTTTGGCTATAAACTTAATAACATTGTTCATCGCAATCATAGTATGTGTAAATGAATAATCAAAGCATAACCATGCTTTATCATTTTATTTTTATAGCCAAGACAATTTATTGCACATTTTAATCTTCAACAATTTTCATAAACTTCCGCAATACGTTTTGCTTCAATAAATTATGTGCGATGTAATTCAGCTTGCAGCTTTATCCATCAACGTATCAAGGAAATTCTAGTATAACACTCTCGACAGATTACTTCAGTTTTGCGGCAGTAAATTATGATACACGTCAATGCGGCATTCAAGTAATAATTTCGTTTCTGCACTTTCTTGTCTCCTTTCTTCCAGGCATGTCAGAGAAGTTAGTTTTTTAGCATCTCAGATAACATCTTTACAGTACTTGGTATTCATTGTCTTTGGTGTGATTATTTTTCATTTTCTACTTCAATTCTAGAAGCATATATTGCAGCAAATCAGCATAAAAGTAACCGGTTTAAGCTCCCCAGTGGTGTTTTTGCCACTGACCGTTCCAAGGCGGTGCCCCACTGTGTTCCTTTAATTGTTCGTTTTGTCCTCGTGTGTTGCTTTGATGCTATAGTGTGTTGGTATTTTTTTTTTTGTATGACTTGAAATGAGTGCTCGTTTTGGGGGGCCTGCGTCCCCCCCTTTTGGTACGTGGTATTCCCTGTCTAGAATAGTGTTTGTTTTTTTTTTTTTTTTTTTTTTTAAATTTTTTTTTTTTTTAGTCTAGAACAGTTATATTTACAGAGGGATTTGTATAACACAAATACCTTCAATAACGTTATTGCAATAATGATTTAGAAACAGTAAGATGTGAATCAATTTAAGATTCAATCATTGTTCTGTGAGTAAATTTATTAATTCAAGATGATGAATGTGGTTTGAGACTGAACATACAGATCATTAACATTTTAATTATAGCAATTTTATTGTTTAATTACTGCACACCAATACTTGCTGCGTATTAAATAACTGTTTTTGATTATGCAAGGTGTTAGAAAATAGAAATACAAAAGAGCAGAACTTATTTAGGTAACTAGGTAAAATGTGATTTTTATTTTCAAAATCCAGGGAATACTGCAAAGTAAATATCTCAATCATTATAGATCTTTGTTTAGATGCTTATTATTTTAACTATCAATCGGAAATGTTAAAAACCTATTCATCACGTTAGAAACATAAATTACCTTGTTAAAATGAATTAGTTGCTTCTCTGTTAACACAACCTTGTTAAAATGAATTAGTTGCTTCTCTGTTAACACAGGATTATTGTCACAAATAATTTTATAATAAAAGGAATGACTTCTGTATAATGGCATACGTGTATCACAGAAACTAATGGTTGAGAAGCAACAGTCATGACAATCATTTCGTTCCACTATTGGGAAAAATAATGCTCCTCGTTAAATGCAATTTTGAAGCCAGTAGTAATCTTATTCATGAAAGATTTCTGCTCTGTTGCAACTGGAATTTTCGTCAAAAAATTTCAAGAATTATTTGATGTTAAAACGGGACATCAAAAATAATTAAAGATACTTAAATGAACATTAGTGCCTAATGAACTGCAAAAAATCCAACTAATGGATATAATTTTTGTGTGCTGAAATTCTTTATATTTGAGAAAATCGTAATATTTTGTACAGATACAAATGAAAGTTATAACAATACGGTGTTAAAACATGAATATTTTAAACTCATCTTTGGTGTTGTCATTCCCTAATTGTATTTTTCAGTACTTTAAAGTACATTTTTGTCTGGTCTCAATTAAACTATTTAATTCTAACAACACAGTGTCAAAAAACACGAATGCCGGTAATTTTAACTCATTTTGGGCAGTGTTATTCCCTAATTGAATTTTTCTCACTTGTTTAACCATACTTTGCACCATTTTTACAAATATTATCACTGCTTCATGACATTTCACACCTCACAGAATAATTATATATTGCCAAAATATTTGGTTCAATTCTGTGTTCGGATTAGACAGGTATATTTTAACTTAATTATATAAAAGTGGCCACAAATATTTGTTCGGTTTTCGGAGTAGACAGGTTTCGGATTGCAAAAGTACTTTTGCATTAGATAAAGAAAGAAAAAAAATCGGGACCTTGGGAAACGTTCAGTTTAGACAGTTTTCCCGATTAGAAGAGTACCGATTAGGAAGGTCCCACTGTACTATCAAGTAGCATGAGTGTCTTAAAGTAGTTGTTATCGCGAAATTATAGGCGTTGAAACACGCTATGTACTTGTGCAGTCTTTTGTTTAGCAAGAGGACTGCAGAAAAAAGGAAATTAAGTTGTACATAAAGACTCCTGGTGCTTTTAATATACCACGAAAACAGATAAGTCAGATGTTTATGGTAATTGTTATCCTTTTCAGCACAACTGCTTATAAATGCGTAAAACTTTTCTTATAAAAGAGATTCTAGTGACAAAGACTTACCTGCTGTAGAACCATGTTGTTGTATAAGTTGTTATAACCGAAGACATGCGCGTTACACCTCAGCTAAATGCATCAGTGGGTGTTTCATTTGAAATTGTTTACGAAATTTTGACAAAACGCTGTATGTATACAATGAGTACCCCATCTTCTGACTAAAGAGCAAAAGGCCGAATGGGTAAAATGTTGCAAATATCTTTTGAAAGTGTACAAAAATGCTAATGAAAGGAAACTAAATTGGCGACTTATACTAGATACAACATGAATAAATTATTTCGAACCTTAAAGACGGACAAATAATAAAATAAATAGGTACACAAATCACCGATTATAGCAAAAGGAACTCAAAGTCCTGAAGGAGTTTCTTCTATTCTAAAAGTCCTGTTGTGAAAATATCTAGTACGGTCTTTTATAAGGCATTGCAATCTATGAGAAAACGCTGTGTTAAACTTCGCCTACAATCTGGTTTGAAGGGTATCTACCTTATCCAAGACAATGCATCTATTAAAGTATTCAATTTGCCATGTAGAGCAACAATAACATATCAAAGAGCCTTTAAATACCATTCAAAATGCGTTTGATACGTAGGGCGGTATGCAGTTCAAAACTCTCACGTGCAAAGACGTTTAATGGGCAAAACAAGCAGTGCATAAATTGAATAACTTCTTCAAAAAGTGAATCACCATATGTAATGTCATTGCCGTGCATGTCCATCGATGCTATTTATTTGATAGATCAATAAGTTTATCTACAATTCGTGTATTAAAACCGCTATAATCTCTGTCAGTCGCTTCATATAATGATTCAAGGTACAAAACAATCATAATTTCTTAATGTCCGGGGGCCGTATTCACCACCAAGTCTTAGTTTTTTGTTTAGTCTAGGAATAAAAACCCGGGCTTAAATCAACATTTAAAAGCGACTTTAGGTTCTTGTCTCAGCGTATGCATAGACAGTCTTCATGTGTGTACATGCAACATAGAAATATCCTACTGAATTGAAGTACACTGGGAATGATCAACATTGATGTATGAATTCCTATATACTCGTTGACTGTATATTGCAGTTAAGACGTAATGTATTATTTACATCACAGGCATTCACAAAGGATAAAAGGCTTATGTTTCTGTTATTGTTGCTCTACATTGCATGGCAGATAACAGTACCACAACAATAGTGGCAACGGTGACGGCCTGTCACACAATCGACCAGAGTTTGATACCATTCATTGTAGTTTTGCTTTTCTTTCTATAAATATACATAGTATATGTCACACAGTTCATTTAATTAACTTTGTAATTACTAAGCCATTTATTTACGCTCAGTTACACTATTGTGGTATCTCTGAAACAGTACCTGGAGCATCTATTGTTTACTTGTTTACGCACCAAAACGCGATTTGGCTCATGACTTCGGTGGCTTCAACACTATGTCCTTAAGTACGAAAGTAAATTACAAAGAAAAATTGTTTACATGCAAATGTAATGTTTTCGTTTATGAAATTGAAACCATATTAAGGTAAGATATTTATTTGAAGTTGACTATAAGAGTTACCGCTGTGTTCGACTAAATAAAGGACATACTTTTATCTAATAATTTGGGTATCACGTGAACCCTGACCACAATTCGTGAACCAACATGTGCACTAAAGGGACCTTCGTTAGTTTGAAATTGACTATTTGTTGTGAGATAAACAATTGAGCTACTTATTATTTAGAAATATTTAACTTCTAGCATAACTTAGTATACTAAGAAACTCCTCGTCATGTTAAGTTCAATGTTATTTTGACTATATTTAATCCATATGGTACAATGGAGTGAACCAGTTCTTGAAACACAAAATGCAAATGACTCCAAATAAATTGGTAAAGAATAGTCTGGCGCCTGATTACATGAGAGAACACTTCAATTATCAAAACACTTTTCATTCTCGCAAGACAAGGCTGCATATTACATCAAAGTTTGGACTCGCAGTTTTTCTGTAATAATGGGTGTGCCTTTTTAAAAAGATCTCCTTGCTGCACGTAGCATTACCCAGCTTGAGAAATTCTCTACCTTTATCGCTGTATCAATGGTAACTTACTTAAGTCTATTTACTTTGAATTACCGTTATTTGTATATAATATTATTTTCTATTTAAGATACGTTTAAGCGAAGAGTGTTATCTTAATGTGTCATTTACTATAAAAAGTAACCACCACATATTACTTCAAATTAGTAACATATTTAAAAACTGTGCATTTTCTGGAAGGTCTAATATAGAGGAATTAGAAAATGTTTGGTGGTGTGCACTTCTGGGTGCTGTGGGGTTCGTTTGGGGAGGCGCTTTTTGTCTGGCTTCCCTGTTTGTTTTTTTTTGTGTATAGTGTATATATTGTGAGTGCTCCAGCACTGACAAATACAACAAAATTAATGTATAATAAATCGCAAATTTTTATGTTCTAAAGAATATCTGACCTCACTCTACAATTTGAATAGATTGGTTAATGTGTAGCTGTTTATGTGTTTGTAAGGTAGACAGATCATCCGTTAATTGTGTAATTTGCCATATGTTGTTTGTTGTCCAATTGATTTATTGTGCATATTTTTACTTTTCAACTGCCTGACCGCCTTCCCTATCGACCCTGAAATGTTTAAAAATTTAGACTGTTTGTGAAAGAAATGTGACTCTTCTCAGTAAAAGTCCTACATTCAAATAACCAGTAGTTATTCGTGCTGCTAAAAGAGCTTTTAGAACTAGAATAGCTAAAAATGTTTAGTTAAACGTCAATCACTCACTGACTCAGCAGTTGATACAGATCTTCATATTAGTGATCAAAAGCGATTGTGTTACTAATTATGTATTATCTAAATTGATTCTGTATCAAATTGTCTCTCAGACATATAAATCAGTAAAATTAATGTGAATTTTAATCTGATTAGTTCGATTGTGTTCCATTTCATCATCTGGCTAGACTGGCTAGAGAGTTTGAAAAAGACTGTGACATTCAGGCTATTATGTGTTATATGAATATGTTTAACATTAAAAGGTCAGTGATATAAGGCCAATACTGTTATGTAATATACTAATGATTAATTGTATGTTTCATTCATTAGTTACGTATGTTAAACACACTGACATTTCAAGTGATATTGTAATAATATCCTATTAAGTTTAAGGTGCCATTATCTTTTAGGTTACTTGATAATAAGAACTTTCGTCGTTCTACTTTAAGACATGTTTGATGTTAGAATCACTCTGGTTATGTAAGTATATGTAAAGAATTAAATAAGCATAATGTGGAATATGGGATTTCGCATCAACTAATGTCAGGGAACTAGATCTAAAGTTTGCGCACGATCTTGTTGCATACAATTTCAATGCAGTCCACTAAATAGACTCACAGTTTAAGGTATTATTATTAAAGTAAAATTGACTCTTAATTCATATGAGATAGAAATCATCTCCGTAGAAGACTATGGCTATTTCACCGATGAAACATAATTGTAGTTTTTTACTTACACAAATTCGTAGATAAAATATCCTTTTCAGTTTAACAATGAATTGATAGAAAATAGTTGCGTATTTCTATATTGTGTATTCATGTATGAAATATTTGAATGAATTTTCATCAGCCCTTTGAAGTAAGTAAATATAAGTTCTGCATTGATAACTCATAATATTATAAATTGCATTCATGTGACTGTATGCTAACACATTCGAACAAACTATGACAATGCAACGGATGACAAAACACTATTCATATATACAATGGTACTTCCATCACTAGTATAGGTCTTCATTGTTTCTCTTTAACTACAATTCAGCATGTTTTGATCTTTTATTAGTGCATGCAATGATTTCTCAACTATTTGATGTACATTTATACAGAAATATATCTATGTATGGAGTTGTTTTATGGGTTTAACGCCCAATGCAACCGTATTTCAGTTATTTGTACTGGTGGACAATTTACCTCACCGTCGTTCCTGAGAACGACCAGTAATAGAACCCTATGCTCAGTAAGAAATTACCTCTTTTTTCACAAAAATTGTTACGCGCGATTGCGCAGATCCTCAATCGATGAGACAAACCCTAACACAATCAATGAGAGGTTACAGTGATTTCAAGTCAGCGACACTAACCCTTCGGTCCTGGAGGCGGAATGGTGCATACATGTATAGACCGTTTACCACTTTTACTTTAGAACTCTGCTCCTCCATGCCCATTTTATTTACGCGTATGTGTATAAACAGGCCCCATCCAGCTTACTAACATTTTCACAAAACTGCTATTCTAACTATCAGCCTATTGCTTGTAGACATCCCTTATTCTTATTATGTTAACTAATGAAACATTGGTTTGAGAAGTATACTTTGAACATTACTACACTATAACATTTAATCAGTGGTGAAGTCCTACATTATCATGAGATGTAGTACATATACCCTAGCGACAGTCAACTGTTTGTAACTACTATATTTTGGATATTTTGCAGAGACATTTTCCGAATTAGTGCAAAATACTAGAATGGTAATGGTGTGAGTTTACGGTATATCATTTTGCGAAGATATAACTTGGTACATGTACCATCTGATTGTCTTAAACGCTTGTGTCAAGTATTAATGATCTGCTATATATAAGATTAACTTTATTAATTGACAGGCTATACAACTATGAGATTTGTTATTTGAAAGCGAACATATTCCAGAGAAATTCGTTGTTTGAAAGAGGCATATTTCTGCTCTTGTGCACGCATAACATTTTATCTCGAGATGCATCATTATGATTGAAATGAACAGCATCAAAGCCACCCATTGGCCATTACTTGTGATAATGCTCGGAAATATCAAATCTGTAACTTTCGAACTTTCTGTGTGAGTGTTTCAAAAAGCGCATGGCTATATAGGCAGCAAAGTCCATTTATTCATTTGCTTAGACACATCAATTAATGTCATTTAATCTATGGTGGTTGCTGAATCGTTTTATCTGAGGATAAAATAAAATTTGATCGAATAACATTTCAAGTACTGCCAAGTAATTGCATGTTTCACCATAAATAAACATGATGAACATCTGCACATCTATTGAAAGTGCTTTTTAGTTTTAGATCAATCGGTTTTTGTATCAATAAAACAAGAATCCAGCTTTAAAGGTGTAGATATCGAGCATGGAATATTACCCTTTCAGTCTAAATGACAAGATAATGTTACTTGATTATTTATTGATTTACTATTTCAAGAACTCATATGTTCCATATACCATTTAGATAATACCTTTGGTTATGTGATTTAGCAGATAGCTTCAGATAATGTTATTACAGCTGGCGGTAAACGTGTCTCATAAAGAGAATTATCTGTTACATATGCAGTTGTTATGAATCTGACCCCCAGTTTGCGACGTCACAATGACGCAACATATATCTATATATTCAAATGATATATTTTTGTCTGCTCTTTCGGTTTGCTATTATGCCTTTTTTGTACATGTCAGTACATTACATGTTATCGCCATGTAATGTTCTATCGTTTCTTGTTCCGAATTTCACTGACACTGTTTGCTTAGACTACTTTCAACACTAACCGTTACCGGTACGTTGAATTTCCTGCTTATAACTTCCTGCAATTGCTTTTTTAAATGTCCATCATAAAACGGTAAATTATGAGCATCATTTTTTCTCAAACTTTTCCATGCTTTAACATGTTGAGTAAAAAGTCACAAGATTATCTATTTTAGCGAGAATATAAAAGACTAAATCAAATTGCCTTAAGAAATTTAGATAGGTATTGCCATCCAGGACGTATTTCTAAGTGATATACCAATGGCTGATCCTTCATAGTCGTTCACAACAATTCGGGTATAGCTTTTACAAATGATCTACCTTTTCTTTAATACATGCACATCAGATAACTCATGAAATCTTTAATATTAATTAGAAACGCAACGGCGAGCGTTTGTCCACGAGTGAATATTTTTGCACTATAAATAAAAAATGAAATTAGAATTGTTAATATTTCATCATAAACTTTCTTGTGCAAATTCTTCATATTCATTCATATTCATATAAATCCAATCTCAGATAACCAACTAATAATACAACGAAAAGATAATTATTGCGTTTCAATAAAATTGGTGGATCATTTAATTTCCTCTATGATTAATGGGAGTCTGTTTTTCTCTTTCTTTTTTTATTGTATTGGAAACCTTTCAGTGAATTTACGTAATTTTAGGGACATGTTTAATTTTGATTTCTGTACTATTTAAACATCAACACTCTATAAATACAGTGTTCAGACGTCTTAGATTAACAGAAGGAAAAGACAATGTACAACATTTTTATTGTAGTAATTATATACCTGCAATGATAACTGTTTTCTGAGCTCATTATAAAACATAAGCAAACACTTAAGTCTATTGTATACATATGCGATATAAGATGTGTTGTTTTGTATTGTATTTATTTCAGTACCAAGGATAACACAATAAAGAGCAAGCTCTTATTTCCATCGTGGTCCTTTATTTTAGACACAGAAGCAGATACAAGGGAATCCGGGTACCAGACCCTAGCTCTTTTACAAATAAACCCCGTGGTTCTTTTCTACGTGCCCGGCGTATAGCACCGATACACGCGAGACTACCTCTAGTTTTCTAACCAGTTCATCTCATATAGGTGGAACACACTGAAAAGCATTTCTGAAATATCCAGTGCCCCGGCCGAGAATCGAACCGGGGTCCTCCGGATTGGTAGTCCAGAGCGTTACCCATTTGGCCACCATACCAATAATTAATTATTAGTCATTATAGGTCCCTGGAAAACACGCACTGGAGAAGAACAAACTTTTGCTTATGTCGTTTAAGAACATTTGAACACATGAACGTTTCTTGATTTTTTTTGTATTACTGAACATCGTTTTAAAGCAGAAGATTGTAATTTTATTTCAGAAATACTTAATGACAGTCCATAGTTTTTAAATAGTTCAACTGTAAGTATGCTTTTTGTGGCATCCAGAGACATTGTTGGCCTTAAGATATTCCGTTTTACTGTCCAAAATGTGACATTAAGACAGATGCACGATATTTCTGATTCTAGTTAATACAATTGTGTTTCAGCTCGATTCTCTCGACTAACATAAATTGTTCTTTATATGCCATTGCTAATGGGTCCAACTGCTAATCAGAGGAAGAGTCAGTTATTATCAAACTTGTCCTCGTGTGCACGTGACATCCGTAGACTTGGCCAAGAATGATATGTATCGGAAAGATCCGATCCATGTATTATAGTTTTTTGCTGACTAATTTAATCAATCACAAAATTTAAGTAGCAATTTTCAGAGTAAAAATAGCATATTGCTAGCAAGCAGTTGACGATATTCAGATATTGTGGAGATTGAACCGATTTTACTTTAACCTGATTAATCACTTGAGCCATGTTCTGTATGTGAGAAAGTTTCTAACAGAGGATACTAGATCAGTCAAAAAAGCTAGATTTGTATCTTGATAAACATAATATTCAAGTCACTTTGATTATTATATATTTGAGGAAAAGAAGTTGTTGGTTAAGTCTCTATGATTTCCAGTTAATGAGAAAACAGTGTGTCTCGAAGGGTACCAAACCGATTAACCAGAAGCTTTTCTAAAACATATATCGTAGTTGATAATTTGTCACATTAACTCTTAAGTGTTGAGATATCGCTATAATTACCGACGAGCACAGGGCCTGTGTATAAAATACAAGTTTCAAGTTCAAGTTGTATTCAATTTCTTCCAGAAGGTAACTGATGACTACAACAATATACCTTTTGTAAAACATTTATTTTAAATGACCAAATGCAATACTCAAATGAATATTTTTATGTTTTATTTGTTTAGACACGTTTTGATGAGGAAACAATGTTTTCTTGCGGTGCACTGCAAATTTAATGAATACTTTACATTTCTCAATCAATGACGTGGCCAGTCCTGTGCGAAACGAAAATAACAAGAAAGGCGGACAGGGATAATAAAAATAATGTAAACTGTACAAGTTTGCATACAGGCTTTGTTCAACGGCCAGATTCAATAAAAAGTATATGGGCTGATAAACGTAAAGAAAACAAACTTGATACTTCTTAATGATATCCATAAATAGATATACATAACCGAAAGGGTGGATTTTTTATTTTTTACTAGGAAAGTTTTTACAGATTTCCTCTATATTCAATGTAAATGAAACTGTTATACATATCGTTATTTTCTGGTTGTAACTATGGCAATGTTTACTATTCTAGGGGTATAAATTTGTTTAAAAATTTGATGGTCACTTTGAACCGTAATATCACTTTAAAGCAAATTTCACGTCTCTGTCACAGTAAAAGGAAAAAACTCATATGGACGGTCAAGAACATGAGGAATAATTCATGAATTACTCTACACAATCATAACTTTTACGGAATAAAAGCTATACTGTAGTCAGTCTGAACAATAGTGAAAATGTCATTTATGCTGGTGTAGCGGGGAACACACTTTAGAATTAGTTTGATATATTTAATTCATTTGCGTTTTTATTGCATTTACAAGACCATTTACTTTGTTATTTCTGGTTTAACTGGTGTGTTGTAATAGACAGATCGTCTCCCTATTGCAAAATCTCAACAAGTAGTATAATGATAACATTGCATTTTTTTGGTTTTTTGCACGGGAAAAACAACTAACCATAATGGAAAAAGTAATATCTTACCTTCTGTTTCAATAGTATGGTGATTGATAGTTAGTAAATATTATTAAGAGATTTTACGAGGACTTAGCGTTCACACAACTGAAACTGTCTCCCATCTTAATGGACAAATAGCCTACATTTCTGCGAACTTCCAAAATCGAATAAAACAAATAAGAAAAATGGTATTTGTTCCCAAAGAAGACGTGCATGCATTAAAGTAGTTCCAAGTGTCTGTTTTGTATGGCGTGTTGCCATGCATTGGCAACGACGATGGAAACATTTTAACGAAATTAAAGTTTCGACGAACGTAAAGATTTTACGTACTCAAACCAGTTTGATTAATGTTCTGAAAAGGGGGGCATATGTTTAGTTAGACGTCCTGTACTGTTGCTTTGATAGAAACTAATTGCATGTTTACTTTCAATACGCAGACAATCCATTTGTCTGAAATGTCTTCAAAATATATTTCTAAATAAGAATTAAAATCCCCGTGCTAGACAGTGTTCTATTTAGCATTCTTTGAATAAAAAATTGCGTAGTTCTTTCCACTTTAATTTATGAAAACTTAATTATGATACCAAAAAATGATTTTGGAAAAACGTATTTCGCAAATTACTTCACCAATACTTATTCCGCAATCTTTTTAAGTACATTAAGATTGCACTTCGCTCTTTTTTATTTTTTGTTATTTCTCTTTTTGTTGCTCAGTCTTGTGACCGATATGTTCGTGAGGCCAACAATGACAACAATACAGTATTTATTTTCTGAAACGTTAATAGTTTACGCTGAACAAGGAGGTTTCACAAAGTTACAAATTCAAATCATCTTTATACGAATAACTATGACTTCTGATTTTATATGAATAATAGTTTTGAATCTATGTACCTCTTGTTATTTTAAATCTACTTAATTACATTGATTCTGCACTTATACACCTTCCTTAGATTCTTTTGCATACATAAACTACACTCGGTAATAGTATGTAACTTTGGTCAGTATCTTAATTAAGGGGAATTTGTTTTAAAAAATCAAAACAAAGGATGTCTACGTAAAATTGAATTTCATGTGTATATGTGACCCGGTGTTACCTTTAAACCTTTAAATCTTTACTAGTACATGTTTTATAGAAAACAATTCAATGTAAACATGATTGTTCCGCCCCAAGTTCTTTGAGGTATTTGAACATGTGTTACAAAGTGGTGGTAAATTAGATAGGGCTAACCTGGTAACATTTTACAAAACAATATGGGTTTAAAAAAGAACGGTTTTAAATAACTTGAATTTATACTAATATAACAGTTAATTACAACATTAATGTATATGTATGAGTACCAGAAACATTGCACACATCCTGAATAACAAAACTGCTGTCAAATTATGATGAGCAATTACGGTGGTCATTCTTTGTTCAAAAACGTATGTCTGGTATTTATCGAGCATACATATATTTGTTTATTAAGAATTTGAAATATATCAGTAATTTACTGAAAACAAAAAAGTTAAAAAGCACACAATGAGATTTTTTTCCCGTTGACTAATCATGTTTTATACACTATCGCAATTCTGAAATAATGTTTAATGGGGTTTGGATAGTTTTATAAGCGACTCGCCTCTTTGATTTTCATTCAGTGTCAGTAAAAAAAAGATGAATCGCCTTTAAACTTTCTATTTGATCAATGAATGTTTCAGACTTGTCAGATGCCACATCAAACAACACCTTTCGTCGGCTAAAAAGAATATATGAGCATTTCTGAGTTGGTTAATTGCATTTAAGATCCTGATGATATTTCGTCTGGGTCAATATGAAGCGTTGTTAAATCGTGCACCATGCTTCGTTACAATGCTTGAATGTTACGCGAAATTCTGCGGGTTTTTGTTTTGGTGGGGGGAATTTAAAAAGATATCGGTTTCAATCCAGTTTGTTTAAAAATTAAACCTGGTGTATTTTATTGTTTGGTATGATATCATTCAAATTTTATGACTTTGTTTTGCCATATTTGTGTATATGCATTTGAACACCTCATAGGTCGAAATTTTATCGGACATGGATGCCTTATTACTTAAATATTTACAGTTTTTAAAGACAGTTTACTTGATATATTATGTTCTTGATTGGCCGCCTCTATAAGCATTTAAACATAAATGCTAATAAAACAATTAAATCATATGGATTTGTTGCTACAAAATGTACATTGAATAAGGGTTAGGCAATTTTGCTATATAAAAATGTACAGTGTAGAATATCAGATAAATAGCAATACTGAATATATCTAGACTGTCTTTGTCCTTGGAACATCATTCCTGAATGTATTACTTTTAATATTCTTTAAGACATTTAATAAGGTTATTTGATACTTTTTGTATCAAATTGAGTAAGATTTTCGGGGTCCTCTGCATAGTCAATATCGCTATTTACTTAAAGTGACATTATGCTCATCTTACTGCACATAGTGTATTTTTGGTGACAGTTTTATAAAAGCAATTTTCGGTTTATTTAAATGTGTTAAACTAATGATAATGCCGCATTAATACTTGAAGTTGGTGCTTTAGAAATTAAGAAAATGGACAAATGAAATGATAATTCCTCCCTGGGCGTGATCTCCCTTGTGTATTAGTGTGCTCGGCAGTGGAAGGAAAGCCCCCCCCCCCCCCAAATTATCGTTCATTTCTTAAATTGACTCTCCCAGTCAAAATGGAAAAGTAATATTGGAAGGTTATTATTTCATACTGGTATCAGGAAAAGTTTGTTGTTTTGGGTAAGTTTTATTTCCTCTATTTTCACAAACACCTATTTCAGCTGGAATTTTACTTTAAAAAATGTGCATAATGTACTTTAATATTCTACCCTGCCATTTTTAGAGTCCTTCCGTTTTTTTAGTTGTTGTTGTTGTTTTTAGTTTTTTTTCTTTTTGGTCTGCCTTATATTCCTTTTCCGCCCTCTCACTTTTCCCTTCACCTCTCTGCAACCTCTGCCCGCCCTAGTCATCGACTATCAGTTCTCACGTACTCTTACCCGAACATTGCTGTATAATAATTTCTTTCTACTGTGATTATCACTTTTCACCTGCCTTTCACCTGCATTTCAATTATTACTTTCTCGTTATTCCGTTTGTGCGTTTATTGTCATGGGATATTTTTACCAATGATTCTATACGGTACTCTATCACAATCTACTTATATCTCTGCTATTACTGGGCTATTACTCAGTTACTCTGTCACTGTATACTCCGGGCACGCCGGTTTATGCCCTTAGAATTTCCGTTTACGAGCGTTCCTTTTTTCGGACTTTGTCACAAGTTAGCAGAGCTCGGTACCAATATAGAAACTTTGAAATTTGCCAAGGCAGTTTTTGTCAAAAGATGATGAGAAATAACCAGTGATAGATATGAAATGAAATTAAGTAGAGAGTCCAGTTTCCGGCGGGGCTTAAACCACGACCTTCCGCTCTTGCGTAAGTGCACTAACTACTGAGTTATAGAGGTCGTTTCGTTTATATTGCAATGATTTAATAGCTGCAATGGTGTTTATGCACACTTTTTCATGTAACAACAATTGTAGAAACCCTCGGGAATTTGCAGATGTTATAACACGAAAAACGTCCGATAACCCTATACTGAAACAGCAATAACCAAATTTATATTTTCATAGTATGTTTCAACATATGATTATTGATTTGCATATATCAAGTAGGTCAAGACTGATTCATATGAACCTAACGTCCATTTTGCCGACCCAGTGATTGTGCAAACATTGTAACTTATTGACACATGTCTTCATGTCCACATGCTGCTGGTTTTATTATGATTGTGTATAAAAAGAAGCGCACACCCATAACTCTTTGCTCTTGCGTATGCTTTCATTTTACTATTTATATAAATATATATCCTCTGTCATGATTAGGATGTATTATTATTATTAGACATCTCAATTACATTGTTCAACGTAAACGTATTATGAGTTAATGAATTATTGATTGAAAGATAACAATGTTTTTGCATTTCATTTTCACAGCCAACATAAAATTTATTGCACATTTCAATATAATGTTTCAAAACAATGAATATAAACTTCTGCAATTAGTTTTGTTTCAATGAATTATGTGCAATGTAATACCACTTGCAGCTATACCTATTAACATTTCAAGGAAATTCTAGTTTAACACTCCCTTCATACTTCTTCCGTTTTCAAGCAGTAGTAAATCAAGATGCACATCAAACCGGCATTAAATTTAAATTTCGTTTTCGATCTTTGTTGTCTCTTTTCTTCCGGGCATGTCAGAATATTTAGTTGTTTTAGTAGCTCAGATAACATTTTACAGTACTGGGTTACTGTCTTGTATGTGATCTTTCTTTTTCTGCTTCGATGTCAGAAACGTTTATTGCAACAAATCAGCAAAAAGGTAACTTTGACAAAATAAGAAGGGAAAGTATTTACTTTTTCTGCAGTCTATGAGATATCCCCTTATACGTGTGCCTGTTATATAGCATATTGCTGGTAGTCTTCCAAACCACAGCTTCCAAACCCTGGAAAGGCAAGTCTGAATACAAGAAGCAATTTTTAAAAAAAAAACATATGTATCTATTTAAACCTTAAGACTTTGTGCTAAGTACCTCAAAAGCCTTAAAATGTATATAAAAGAAAAAAAATCATTTTTTTTTAAAAACGGCCGTTTTACTTGTAGATATTTCAAATAAAAAGAAACAGATGAAATTTGTTCTTACTGACATAAAAAGATTTTGATTAAAAGTAAAGGAAAGCAATTATGTTGTTTCGTAAACAACATAATTGCTTTTTGTCTCTTTTAATCAAATCCTATATATGTCAGTCCCAGAGCAATAGAAAATAGAACAAGGATTCAATCAAAATATAAACCATGCTAAATGTCAATTCAA
Organism: Saxidomus purpurata; assembly: GCA_022818135.1. NCBI lineage: Eukaryota > Metazoa > Mollusca > Bivalvia > Venerida > Veneridae > Saxidomus > Saxidomus purpurata. The sequence goes on from JAFMSR010000007.1 coordinate 8,893,952, forward strand.
TTTACGTCAGTTCTGAATTTAGTTTTAATGTGTTGAAGAAATAGGTTGGACTGACTGGTAAATAGTGCAAGATGTGTTGTACTGGGGGTCAGGTGGAATGCTTTAATACTGAAAAAAAGGAATATTACATTTTTTTCTTACCGTGCGATAAAACAGTTACAGGATAGAAAGCTTGATAGTATGGTCATATAACAGTATACATTTTATGTACTTGTGCAATCTGTGGAAAATCTCAGCCTTGACTTTTTCCACAGACCTTCCCTTTATATAGCCCACGTATATACCATGTATACTCTTATATGCCCACAATACCTCGTTTCCTATCCTATAACTATAACCTGTCATTCTACAATACCTATACCTTATCTTCCACGTAAGGAATTCAACTTTCCTTGTTAACATGAAAAACTTTCTTCTTTGTTGAAACGGGGATCATTGTGAGAAATCACTTTTAAATACAATGTATGACTTCTGTATGATGGCATCTGCTGTTGTTATACGTTTAGGAGAGATACTAATTTTTTTTTCGTAATAAAGCACCAGGAATGACTGTGTCAGTTTTCAAACATTGCCCTCCTGATCTTTTTCGCCAATCACTCTGATCCGCAAGTGAGGAGAGATAATGTTCCTCGTCAATTGTACTTTTAAAATCAGCAGTAACACCTCATTCATCAAAGATTGCTGCTCTGTTGCAACCAGAATTATCGTTAAACAAATAACGTAATGTAAGATTAGGACATTGAATATAACTACAGTTATACTTGGATCAGCCTTGGTGCTTAATGAACTGCAAAAAAAAGAGAAAATTAATGGATATAATTTTTATGTGATGAAATGCATTAGATTTGAGAAAATCTTGACAATTTTCAAATACAAAATGACTTCGGCAAATGTCTGGCGAATTAAGCCGCCATTTTAATCTTAACAGATTTTTTTTCCTTTTGCTACAGAGTTCACAGATTCTTTATGACATATTAATGCGTTGAATGAATAATTCATACAATTCGGTGTAGAAGAAAAGATGCATAAAACATCCCCCAGTAAATATGCAAAACAACAATCTATAACGCAATGAATTTGGTAAACTTTGAAACTTTGTAGCAGCTCAACAATAGCTGTTGGAAGCAATGCTTTGTCTCTCACATAAGGTTTTGAAACTCCCCTCGACTTTAAAATATATTTGTCTATAATGATGTCGTGTTCCTCGATAGTTTAAAACTTAAAGCGAGGTAACTCGTGAGGGTAAGATGTTGTACGGTCAGTTCCGTATACCGGACTTGGCTTGTTTTTGCTTTGTGTAGTTGTCGCCCCTAGTTTTATATACTATAAACGTTACAACGCCGTATAGTCCGTACAAAGGTTGATTTTTTTAGTTTCTTTCGCAGTAGTGACGTCATCTGATTTGTATTTTATTCAGAAAATGATGATTTCTTTTGTATGTAAATTCATTTGTTATGCATTTAACATGTTTTAATGATTAGGACAGTGCACTTGTACTGTTTAATATTAGGCCAAGGCTATATGTTTGCCTGGTTTCTTGGTTCCTCCAATATCAGTACCGGTCAGCCCGGGAAATGAGGTTCACAGTACCGGTCTATCCGGGAATGTCTAAGGCTCATTTAGGACATGCTTTAGGATATATCTAGGACATGACTCTTTCAATCTTCATGTATTTAGAGCTTTTAGGACATGTCATATTAAGTTGTCATGTATCACTTTAGGATTCATTAATTTAAGGGAAACTTACCTTTACTTGCGTTTATTAGGCATACATGTATAAATATTGTTTTTCTATAAGTATTGATCATGTATGAAATCTGTATGGTAAACTGAGGATTGTTTTTGTATATTTTCAGTCATTTACCTTGGCTCTCCGGGGCGACGTAATGCAAAACGATTATTAAATAGAAAAAACCAAACTAGGCGTTTGTCGTTACAGTAAATGAACTGCGATACAGCAATAGAGGATGGACAACTACCTTCGTACTCTCCGTGCGATCCGTCGGCGGATTGAGGCCAATATTCCATATATTGAAAAATACAAGGACAACAAAACTGTTTTGATAGAAATAAAAACACTTTTAGTAGAAGAACTAACAAACTTTACAGTGAACTGGGATGAATTCGAGAACTAGTTATCTAATGTAGAAGTTGAAATTCCTGGAGCAACAGAAGAGAAAAGTGCTCAAATAGTTATAAGAAAGGCTTTAGAAGAAAAGATTGAACTATCTGTGTCTGTAATTAATCAGCTTGTATCTGACATGGACAGTGGCAAGCAAGATAATGAAAGTGTCAGGAGTAGGTCTAGCAGTAAAGCTTCTTCACGTGCAAGCAGTGGCAGATCTAAACACATGACTGATATGTTGATAGAGAAGACAGTTAAAGCTGAGACTGTAAAAGCTAGATTGTTGTTTGTGCAGGAAGAAGAAAAATTAAGAAGGGAACAATATGAGTTAGAATTACAATTAAAGAAAAGTCGAAGTGAGATGGAGTCCAACTTAAACATTTTGAAATGTAAACAAGAAATCGTGGAAACAGAAGCAGAACTGAAGGCTGTGGAAGAAATAGTAGAAGAAGGCACAATTCCAAACCGTTCCAGTGCCGGTGAATCTCAGCTGCATTCAGAAACCAGTAAGAGAAGTGATATTGTGAAAAACTTTATAGAGAAGATTCCCAATACACAAGAAGTACATACCGAGCCTGTTGTACCATCGACAGATAAACGTTTATGTGCAAATGCCCCTGAATTTGTTCCAGAGGCACCAGATCATGGATTGTCTGTGTTAACAAAGTATATCATGAAAAAGGATCTGTTGTTATCAAGACTTTCAAACTTTGATGACAAGGCAGAGAGGTATGTGAGTTGGAAAAACAGTTTTCATAACATTACAAGGGAGATGGATGTGACACCCACAGAGGAGATAGACTTGCTACTTAGATTCCTCGGGCCGGACTCCAAACGTCAAGCTGTTTCAATTCGTATCGCCAACTCGCATGACGATAGCGGTGCCTTGGTGAAGATCTGGAGGCTACTCGACCAAAGATTCGGAGCCCCAGAACAAGTAGCAGAATCTCTGCGAATCAGAGTAGAGCTGTTCTCAAAAGTTGCTGCTGACAAATCCAAATTATATGATTTATAAGACTTGTTAGAAGAAATAGAATGTGTTACGTGCAATGAAAAATATTATATGTCGATGTCATATTTTGATTCATCATTAGTGGTAAATAGTGTTCTGTGTAAACTTCCCAGATTCATCCAAAATAAATGGGTTTTTTTTTTTTTTTTTTTTTTTTTTTGATCACTATACTGCATATAAAACAAAAAACTGTCTTTCCACCTTTCATTCGCAGCCACTCGCATACGATAGCGGTGCCTTGGTGAAGATCTGGGGCTCTCGACCAAAGATTCGGAGCCCCAGAACAAGTAGCAGAACTCTGCGAATCAGGAGAGCTGTTCTCAAAAGTTGCTGCTGACTCCAAATTATATGTTTATAAGACTTGTTAGAAGAAATAGAATGTGTTACGTGCAATGAAAATATTATATGTCGATGTCATATTTTGATTCATCATTAGTGGTAAATGTGTTCTGTGTAAACTTCCCAATTCATCCAAAATAAATGGTTTTTTTTTTTTGTTGATCATTATCTGCATATAAAACAAAAAACAATGTCATGTATCCACCTTTTTCTGTTTTTGTTGACTTTGTTAGAAATTTCGCTATAAAGTTAAATGATCCAAGCTTTAACTTCGACAGGTCAGCAAGGGTCAAGCCTACTGACAGAGTTAGTTCACGATCAACCTTAGAGAGACAGCAACAAGGTACAGGTGTGTATAGTAGAAAGACACATGCAAATTCTGTCAATGTCTAGAAGCGCCAAGGAACCTTTTCTGTCTTGCATGGTGAAAATTCTAAGCATGAGCTGAGAGACTGTAAGACATTTTTACAGAAACCCATTTCAGAAAAGAGAGATATAGTGAAGCAACAAGGTTTATGCTTTAAATGTATGACATACAAACATTTAGCCAGTGATTGCCAGATTCCAGTCAGGTGTGAAAAATGTAACAAAACCAGTCATTGTACCGCATTTCATATATGTCCTGAATTATCTAAAAACCAAGGCGGGGAACCACCAAAGCCCAGAGATTACGGCGGGGAACCCCCGAAACAGGTCAGTCCAAAATGCACTGAAATATGTGGCAGTGGTGTTATCGGCAAATCATGTACGAAAATAGTGTTGGTCAGTGCATACCCAGAAGGGAAGAGACACAAGGCAGTTCAGTGTTATGCGATCATTGATGATCAAAGCAATAGGACTTTAGGCAAAAGTGAACTTTTTTATTGTTTTATTGATAGTTCCTTACCTGTACAAGAAGAAAACTACATGTTATCTACATGTGCTGGAAGTTTTGCGACGGTTGGGAAGCGTATCTATTGGCTTGTCGTTGAGTCTTGTGATGGGACATGTGTTTTAAAGTGCTCCCCGGTTCTTGAGTGTAATGACATTCCAGACAATAAAAACGAAATTCCCACACCGAGCATAGCAAGACTACATCCCCATCTGAAAGACATCGCTCACTTAGTGCCAGAGTTGTGTCTACAAGTCAACATTCTATTGACATGTAGGTCGATGATTTTAGTTGGAGGCTCATCATGTTAAATTTCCCAAGGTTTGGAGTCAGCAGTAACCTACATGCAACGACTTCTTATAGGGTGGACACATTTCTCGGTTAACTTCGGTTTGCTACATCAGTCAAATCATTTAAGGATTTCAATGAACGTAATCAATATATTACAAATAAACTTCTTACAGCCATGGGTACCGTGTAATAAACGTTAAAGAAAATGATATTTTCTACAATTACTCCTAGATGATGATTCTGTTGGTTTTCAAAGTCGATAGTTTATCAAAATAATGACTCTTCTAACATGAAGAATATTTCAAGACCGGTATTTGTCTGCTGGGTGTGATTTAAAAACAATTCCTAAGATTTGCCGTCAAATGGTAATCTTTCCAAACATATTTGCTGAAACTTAGTAAAACGTTTTGTTAACAACAGGTTGTACCCAATATCTTGGAACCGCATGGGGATCTTGACAACCCGTTTACCAAGTTGGACGGTAGCGCCACCTGTTGATTGTGCCAAAGGAGGAAGTCTGGGACGGACTCTGTATTGGTTGTTTTCCAAACCCCACAGGCCGAAACTTAGAGTTTTGTTTCGGTCCTCTGGCCAGCTAAATACCAGGGCCTTAAGGGTCTCTAATGATGCTCTGCCTTCTGACAAAGGACCATTGAGTACTTACGTTATTAGCTTCGCAAGGTTTGCTTTTTATATATTTCATACGCGAAAGATTCTCTGCTATGCCACGTCGAACATTTGTTTTTCAATCGTTGTTAGAGATTCACCGAGCAGGGAACTTTTATTTACGAGTCCTGTGATTTGGTAACAGGTGGGGGTAAGAGTGACTTAGCTAAACCATTGATTGATTACCGGATCCCAGTGCTGTGTTCGGCAATTGTCCATCACCGGCAGTGCCAACTGTATGCCTTGAGAATTGCTCGTTTGTGTCCTCCTGCTTTGTATGCTAGTGTGTGGTAGTGTATGTGAAGTGTTTGTACATATTGTGTGTATGTGTGAATCTTGTATGTGTGATGATGGACTGGTCTGAACTGATGAAGGTGAACTGGTTGGGCTCGTTTTAGGCATGCTTTGTAAGTGATTCCCTGTTTGATGATGTTGTTTTTTGTCTTCATAAGATAGCGTCCAACAGTCCAAAAGTGTTGAGTTCTTTTCCCCCTGCCGATTTGGCAAAAGACATTGCAGAGATTGACTTTCGTGCGGAGACACCTTACCTTCAACTAGCTTAGGAATTAGTTGGGACGTGGTGAATGAAATTTTCACTTATAATGTGCCATCGGAGAGAAAACCATATACTAAAATAGGAGTCTTGTCTATTATAAACGGAGTATTTGATCCATTAGGCTTTGAAGCACCAGTTGTGTTAGGCGGTAGGCTCATCATGAAACAGGCTGTGCAAGATCAGAATCTAGATTTGGACGACCCACTTACAGAAAACCTGAAGAAAGATTAGATTAGCTGGCAAGATTCATTGGCACAACTTGAAGAATTAGAGATACCACGGACGTTCACAGACTTATCCTTCGATAATAGTGCTAGACGGGAGGTCCACGTATTCTCTGACGCATCAAAAGAAGCTATTTCGGCAGTAACATATTTACGGACAGTTGATTTCGATGGAAATTCACAAATAGGCTTCATTCAAGGAAGATCGAAGTTAGCGCTAAGTCACGGACATACTTTTCCTAGATTAGAACTATGTGCTGCTGTGATAGCTAGTGAACATGCAACATTCATCCAAATACATTTGAACGTTACAGCTAAACATACTTACTATTACACGGACAGTCAAGTTGTGTTAGGATATATAAACAATACATCTCGCAGGTTCTATGTCTATGTTGGAAATCGCGTGGACAAGATATTGAATCTTTCTTCACGGGTGCAGTGGAACTTTGTACCTACAGAGAAAGATCCAGCTGATCATGGCACAAGGCCAGTAAAAGCAGAGAACATGAAAGACTGCCTTTAATTGTTCGTTTTGTCCTCGTGTGTTTGCTTTGTATGCTAGTGTGTGTTGGTAGTGTATATGTGTGTGTGTACTGATGTTGTGTGTCGTGTGTGTGTTGCGGTGTGTGTGTGTTGTGTGTGTGTTGGTGGTGTGCACTTCTGGGTGCTGTGGGGTTCTTTTTGGGAGGCTCTTTTTGGTACGTGGCTTCCCTGTTGATATTATTTTGTTTTTACAAGGACCTGAAATAAGTGAATCTTGTGTAAGTGATTGTGTGACGAACACACACACAACACACACACACACACACAATCATGTACACACACAAACATACACTACCAACACACACAAGCATACAAAGCAAACACACGAGGACAAAACGAACAATTAACAGAACACAGTGGGGCACCGCCTTGGAACGGTCAGTGGCAAAAACACCACTGGAGAGCTTAAACCGGTTTATGGTGCGCACCCAACCTCACTCTTACCCCCACCATGTTCCAAAAAGTCACAGGACAGTGTAAATAAAAGTAATTCCTGCTAGGTGAATCTCTAACACACGCAATGGAAACGAAGGCTGGTATGTAAAACACAAAATGCTCGTGTATAAATATATAAAAAGCAAACCTTGAGAACCAAAAAACGTATGTACTCAATGCCTTTGCAGAAGGCAGAGCACCAAGAGAAACACCCTTAAGGGCCCGACGAAACAGGCCAGAGGACAGAAATCAAAACAGTTTCGTCCCAGTGGGATTTAAAAACTGCCCATCACAGAGTCCTCCCCCTCTTCCGTCAGACACAATCAGAGAGGGAAGTCAAGAAAGTCAAGAAGAAGTCAAGAAATTTGAGGTGAAGAAATTGACCCTAGGCTGCCACCGCTTTGAACGCTTCTCATCGTGGAGTAGGTTAGTTTCAGCAATGTCATGTTTGAAACGTAAAGCAGCGTCATGCTGTAAAGACAGTCAGAAGGAAAGAAATAATGTCGAGTTTAAAGGTGATGCTGAAGAGGCTATTTTGAAAGAAGTTCAGAAAGAAGTATATCGCAGTAAATAGAATGTTTGCAGAAAGGTAAACCAGTACAGAGAAACAGCAGTTTGGTGAATATGTCTCCAGTGTAAGACTCAAAAGGACTGTTGAGAGTTGGTGGAAGATTAAAACATGCATCATTGGACACAGGGGAGAACACTCCAGTTATCATTCCCGGAATATCTCATGTCGCGAAATTGCTCGTAAGACATTACCATGAGAAGGTAGCTCACCAAGGTCGTCATTTAACAGACGGAGCCGTTCGTTCAGCCGGCCTCTGGATCACGGGCGGAAAGAGACTAATCAACAGTGTAATTCAAAACTGTGTACCGTGTCGTAGGTTCAGACGACCCATCGAAACTCAGAACATGTCTGATCTACCTTCCTGTAGAGTAACGGCTTCCGCATCTTTTACATATGTAGGGGTGGACACCTTTGGCCCCTGGTCTATTTTGACTCGTAAAACTAGAGGTGGGGCAAGTAATTCCAAGCGATGGGCTATATTGTTTTCTTGTTTATACACCAGAGCAGTACACATAGAAGTAGTGGAGGATGTGAGTGCTTCATGTTTCATCTACGCCCTTAGGAGATTCATTGCGATTCGGGGTCCGGTCAAGGAATTTTACTCTGATCGCGGGACCAATTTTGTAGGAGCAGCTAGTGAACTAGGAATTGCAAAATATGTGTAGAAGATTTGCCCAGTTTTTTAGAACAACAAAGTACTTTGTGGTATTTCAACACCCCACATTCTTCACACATGAATGGAGCGTGGGAACGCATGATTGGTCTTGCCAGAAGGATTCTGGAATCTTTACTGTGTGATTCAAAGCATCTTACTCATGAAGTTTTGTGTACACTTATGGCTGAAGTATCAATTCTAGACCAATTACAACTGTTTTTGATGATCCAACTTTGCCCACCATTCTGTCGCCTAATATGTTGTTGACACATAAAGAGAATTCTGACATTGCACCGCGCAAAGATTTAGGTGTTAAAGACATGTATAGGTCTCAATGGCGACAAGTTCAAGTGTTAGCAGATCAATTTTGGAAACGGTGGAAAAGCCAGTACTTGCAAAACTTACAAACTAGACAAAAGTGGCAAACGGAACGTGAATATGTCAAAACTGGAGATGTAATTCTACTTGTTGATGACAATTTACCGCGTATTCAGTGGCAAGTCGGTGTTGTTGATGAAGTATTTCCAAGTTCAGATAGCTTGGTACGCAAAGTGTCAGTGCGCGTTATGAAAGATGGTAAACATATATTTTTTGTGCGGCCCATTACAAATTGGTGCATTTGGTTTCGCAATAACTTACTGTATTATCAGCATAGAAACTGGAGTAACAGAGGAAATGCACTAGTTGAAAATGTCAGTTTCATATTAACAAAATTGGGTTACAATCTGGTGAAGTAAAGGTTGAATGATGAATAGTGCCTTTATGTTGCAGATATATAGCTAGAAAATAGCATTCACATTATAAAAGTTGTGGGTTTTGTATAGAAGAATTCATGTGTTGACTATTAGTAACATTTTGTGTATTGTTTTTCAGGTATTTCTGCTCACACTTTGAATGTGTGCAGTTTTCTGTGTAAATTACTGTTAAAACATAACTTCTACCACAGTTTTAGGATACTATACTATATTTGTAATATTTAAGGTTCAAGTAAACTTCAGGGGTTGTTTATTAGGGTTCATGTGAAGTGTTGCAAATTTAAGTTCTTATAATATTTTTTGTATAGTGATAAGTGTATAGAATTTTTTCTTGTGGTACTTTATGGGTGATTTTTATCCAAAATCAGACGGGGAATGTCGTGTTCCTCGGTAGATTAAAACTTAAAGCGAGGTAACTCTGAGGGTAAGATGTTGTACGGTCAGTTCCGTATACCGGACTTGGTTTGTTTTTGCTTTGCGTAGTTGTCGCCCCTAGACTTTTTTACACCATTTGTATATGAAATACCAGCGAAGCGGCATTTTGCACAAGGCAAAATGTATTTCTCAATATATAGATCCTTTTATGCCCCCACAGTGTAAGTTTATGACGTATATACTGTTATTAATTTGAGTTTTATGTACTATATACGTCACAACGCCGTATAGTCCGTACAAAGGTTGTTTTTGAGTTTCTTTCGCAGTTGTGACGTCATCTGATTTGTATTTTATTCAGAAAATGATGATTTCTTTTGTATGTAAATTCATTTGCTATGCATTTAACATGTTTTAATGATTAGGACAGTGCACTTGTACTGTTTATAAGGCTTAGGCCAAGGCTATATTTTGCGTGGTTTCTTGGTTCCTCCAATATCAGTACCGGTCAGCCCGGGAAAAACCTCATTACCGGTCTATCCGGGAATGTCTAAGGCTCATTTAGGACATGCTTTAGGATATATCTAGGACATGACTCTTTCAATCTTCATGTATTTAGAGCTTTGAGGACATGTCATATTAAGTTGTCATGTATCACTTTAGGATTCATTTATTTAAGGGAAACTTACCTTTACTTGCGTTTATTAGGCATACATGTATAAATATTGTTTTTCTATAAGTATTGATCATGTATGAAATCTGTATGGTAAACTGAGGATTGTTTTTGTATATTTTCAGTCATTTACCTTGGCTCTCCGGGGCGACGTAATGCAAAACGATTATTAAATAGAAAAAACCAAAGTAGGCGTTTGTCGTTACAAATGAAAATATATGTTTTCAAAGTATTTAAGGTGTTTCAATGTTTAAATCATATGCTAATGTCAAACTTTATATACAACAATGCTTCACTCCCCTTGTACATACAATAATTGGAATGACCCATGTTTATAAACACATTGTTTACGAAATCGAACAATAATAGTTATATAGTAATAATAACTATTATAATTATAATCAAATTCTTTTTCAAACTAAAAACTAAGGTGTCTTATATCATATCCATAGGCAGTCCTGTCAGACATATTTGATTAAGCAGATATTGGAACAAATTTACATACATACAATATTGCACATTCCTTGCAAAAATGTATGGTGCCTTAAACATGTTGTTGTTTTTTTTCAGCTGAAACGCTCGGAACTTCAATAGAATGCATGTAAAATCAAAGATGATCATTTCAAATTTATTCTAATCTTATGTTTTCAGTTTCTGTAGAATATAATTGGAACAATGCACAGAGAGACTATTGATATTTTCTCAGTTGTCTGATCAATTTTATCAAACTGAAAACTATTCTATCTCTCCATGAGAACATGCTTAGGCATGTTGTATAACAAAACAACATTGTATGACACTAAAATAAATAAATTAATTTTATATAGCTTTAGTTTCTGCATAACACTAGGCATTCTCGTATTGCCAAAATGTGCTCTTTTATCAGACTGGCTTGCCATACAGCAAAACCTTATATCAATTTTTGTTAAGTTTCTCCATGAGAACACACTTAGTCAAGCTGTTTAAAACCATATCATCTATAATAAAGTCAATAAGGCCATTCTTTAAAGCTTTAGTTTTTGCAGAAAAAAATCAGGCAAAATGCATATTGTCAAAATAAGCATTTTTTCAGACTGGCTTGCCATACAATTTAGAAGTCTTCACTATCATTTAGCTTTTTAAGGTTCGAATAAATATATATCTATATGAATAAATGTAGAATAATGTAATCAGAAGACATCTACAGGCTAATATTTCAAAAGCTATCCGAACATTAGGCACATTCTTTTGAACCTATGAAAAATTAATATTGATATTCTTCATCATTTATTAAACATATGAGAAGTTACATACCTGAAATGAGTCTATGTGTGTGTTAAACCTCTGTGTTTCATCAACACATTCAACAACTTTTCTATGACAGAATGTCATTCTTTATTTTTATCCGAAACTTCGAACAGGACAAATTCTGACACAGCTGCGACAGGGTGAATCAGTAGCTCTTATACTGACTATGCAACATATCAAAAGCATGTTAAATTATTGAAATTGATTAACCATTCTTTGGTCATTTGTTTGGTTCGTCTGCTTCTGTTCATAATCCGGAAGTAAACATTGCAATTAAATTCTGGAACCCGGACCCAAACCGTACACTATTGTACAGTTTTACCATAGACCTCTGTCTATTCAATAGGTCTCTGTAGCATGTGGCACATTTTATTTTGTTTTACTAAATAAGTATTATTATCATAATTCTACAGTTTCTACTTATAGGAGCACCATATTTGAATATGAAAGACATTAAGTCGTGGTGATTGCCTTCGCACTAATTATCCGAACTTTTACTATGTAGCCACAAGGACACGACTTGCAATAAAACATTCCTTTGTCAGTAAATTATTTCTGTATTATGGAATTTATATGAGAAATACATTTCAAAATTCTTACATCGTAATTTCAGTGATAAGGTTAATTTGAATTTTGATTCATACGCGGGAATGGTTCATATTACTGCAAGCATAATAAAGGCCAGCACCCAAAAGGGCTTACGCTGGACTTTAAGATATATATATTGTTTATTTCAAGTGCTGTTCGGCACGATATAATCGGCATGTCATGAATATTGTGGATGGAAAACTGCCTTTCTATTGAGGGAAAGTATTTTCAGGGATTTAGTTCAAAACTGTACCATAAATCAATTAAGGTCGTATTTCGTATGGCCAATCACAACACTTAGTGTACACCCCTCATACAAAAGGCAATATTTAAAAACAATGAGTATTATCGTTCTCATAGACTTCATAATATGTATATCCCTTTACTGTGTGTGTGCGCTACAAAAGGACATACAGATACGTATAGTCCTTTTATTAATTTGATCAGACACATCAATGTCGTTTTATCTCAGTAAATATCAAAATAAGATCGAATAACATTTCAACTTCAACCAAATAATGGCATGTTTTACCATAAATAACCGTGATAAACATCTGCACATCTATTGAAAGTGTTTTTCAGTTTTAAAACAATCGGTTTTAGTATCAATAAAACAAGAATTCAGCTTTCAGCGAAAATATACCGAGCATGAAATATTACCCTTTCTGTATAAATGACAAGCTGATGTTGCTGCTTGGACATTTATTGATTTATAATTTCAGGAATGCACGTGTTCCATATATCAGATAGATCAATACCTTTAGTTGGGAGATTCATCAGATAGCCTCAGATAATGTTATTTCTCCTTGCGGTAAACTTGTCTCATAAAGAGAAGTATCTGTTACATATACAGTTGTTATTAAATTGAAAAAGGTTGCAATGTCAATCGAATAAGTCACAATGACGCAAAATATATTTTATACAGTAAGTAATACATGTTAATACTCCAAAAAACATCATATTACGTGTTTTAATATGCCACGTTTCACACAATATTTACGAATGCTTTTAAAGATTCAGAATGTAAGGTCGTAATCTTTGTATGTGGGGTTTATACAATTAGGTTGGTTGAATGATATTAAAAAGATTGCTCCAAATTTCTAATTTCCTTATTTCAGTAACTGTTGTAGTACGCGTGAGAGGGAGATGATATGGCATTACGTCGCCTTTTATTGTGCTTTAATTTTTCCAAACTTTTCTCTCAGGAATACCAATTTTCTTATCGCAATATTTGCTCACTTGCATCCAGACATCTCAAGTTTGCTATTATTATAATGAAAAACACTTTTCACGTACTGTCCAATCTTCCGGGAAAAGTGAGGCAATGTTTTGGCCTGCGCTGAAAGAGAGCTCTGGGTTTTCCATTACGAATTATGCAACACTTTTGAACTATTCGCATTCCAATTTCAGTGCATCACTTCTGCAGGGAAATAATCAATCCAACGTGCCATGAATCTAATACAGGTAATGACCAAAGGTCGTTATATCTACTCATAAATGCAGCACCAGTACTTTCAATCAGCGCAATATAAGCGAAGGCGTGCGTAATGCACAGCAGTTAAATATGTAGTAGCAGTTAATGTAGCAGTTAATGTTTTTAATTTTCATTTCTGACTTAAGGATTGCAATCCTAACTTCTATATCGTCTTATTCAAAACAAGCGCAACGAACATCATTTACACTACGTATTAAACAATTGTTACACTTGTTTTAAGGTTTCGACTGTCGATACTACAATGAAAATACAAAGTAAGTTATTCTCTTTCTTGTTATATTAGTGTGAAAGCAAAGAAATGATTTTTTCTTGCTTAAGCTTTTCAACGAATCTTTTCCTTATGCATTCTATTGTACAATTTGAAGTTAATGTCTATACAAAAGAATATAACTTATGAAAATATACAGTAAATTGCTGTATGACATAGGCACTAATATAACATAAAATTAGATTTATCTAGGCACAAATTTTATTTACAAAATTATGCATCGCCTGTAATTAATTTGCACTTTGTGCCCTCATATCGCAACACATTTTACATTTGAATGTTATCAATAAGATAGGCTAATTAATGCAAGAAGCAGTAGTCCATTCTAGGGCATCACCGATACGGCGTGACCAGGAATCGACTGAAAGTACATTAAAGTTCAAGTAACTACTGCTATGACCTCTTTGACCCTGTTGTTAATAATGTTATTGATTCTAAAGACAAAATAATCATTAATTGTTTAGATGGTCATAACGTTAAAACTTTTCTTTATGTCAAAACATTAAATAGTCCGTAGTTACATCTCTGTCATATTATGATGTTTTTAAATGAATGAAAATACATAAAGAAACTGCATAGACAAAACATTTTAACAGACATATCCACTACAAATCAATTTCTTAGAGCTGGGTCATACGATACTTACGTGATGAATATTTTGGAGTGGCACGTCGGCAAAAATGTTTTATATATAGCCATAGTAAAAGGTCGATTTAAGAGCATGTCATTTGTCGATAGCCGACATTTTAATGACGCGCTTGCCGAGACAGCAGAAGTCCGAGATAAAGGCCGTTACCCTACCCGTTATATTATAATCTAGCTCCTCAAAAGATTTGTATTCACAGATCCAAAGAAGTCACAAGTTACTTCTGTCAACCTTCACGAAATTATTATAGTCTGATTGGCCTTCCAATAAAGGCGTCTGTTCTGGAGCGGCTCGAACTGAATTAGTCTGGCTAAAATCCTTAGCTGCAATATTAATGGCAAAAGCATTCAATGATTAGCGTTGTGTTAATTACCTAAATGAAATAGACTAATTCAAATATTTTGTAAAGATCTTTCAAACCTCATAACGTGTGTTACAATTGCTCAGTGACCTTAAGATATATGCTTATAAACTTTTAAGTCACCTTCTGCTTTCAAAGTTTACTCTTCCATTCCAAATGCAACTGTAGCCATTAACGCCCCCTTCCTATCGCCACCACTTCTAACGAACGTTTTGACACAACATCTATACTAGTCCTAATCTTTGATCAAAAATATCTTTATGCTCTAGCACTTAATCTACTTGTAGATATCCCTTATTCTTTTCATTTTCAGTGATGAAACAATGATAATATTCTATTTCAAATTCACAGTGCATTTGCTTGTACAAAAAAACTGGGGAAACAGCTATAAGAGAAATTTTAAATTTGGGCTACCTTTGTCTCAATTACAAAATAACGTGGCTTTATCATTTAATTCAGCACTTCAACAAGATAAAGCGCTTATAACGCAAACGTTTTATATCCCATGTAGATAACCACGTGATGGGTAGCTAGATTTCACTGTAAAATATCGGTCAAGCTTTATTTTTAGGCAGTAAAAAAGTGCCAAATTTGAATAAAAAATGTTACACCTTCTACTCATTAATTTCATTGGTTGTTGAAAGTTTACCAATTGCCGGTCGAAAGCTGCGCCAAAAAAAGATAGAGGTTATTAGTAATTCCTAAACAACACAAAGCACAGTATTTACCAGCAACCAGACTAACATACAGAAAAATGAATCATTCAAACTATGTACAATACGATGACAGCTCCCTTTCTTGATGTTGTTGTATTGTCTTCCGTAAGCTTTCAGTCTGTTTGATATATGATTGTTGCGAGTTTAACTGGCAACATTGTAAAGGAGCATCAAATATCCCTTGTTTTCTGTTATTTGTTTGAAACCTTTTATCACTGATGATCGTTTATAGAATCTTTATTCAAAATTATAATGTATCAGCAATCTGTTTAACTCTACATTTATCGATAAAGTTATCAATATGTCTGTCACCTTTCAGCGTTTTACTTATTTAGAAATGACAAACTGGTACTATATGATTGGCACGTCATGCTGTTGTATTATTCTACATATAGTTATTGAATAAGGACACCTTATCTTTCAGGCAGATGTTAGATTAAAAATTCCTAATTGATATGATTTCTTTAGCATATGATAATTGATTGAGTTTACAGTGTTTAGTCTTCGGGTTGTGTAGGTAATTTGGAGATAAATTAACAATGCGACGATTTTTTTCGATTCTGCACTTTACGAATGTGTATTCGCGTCCTTGAAAATATTTCAAATATTGACAACGTGTACATGTAATGCATCGTGATTCCGATATAAGTCTTCATTTTAAAATCCAGCTACAACCCACAAATAAAATCTTAAAAACATCACGTGAACTTTCTTTACTTTTTATGTACGATATCCATGAAAGTTAAAATATGTCAAATTTGTTTTCATAGAATATATTTGAATTTAAAACTCACGAAAAGAATGTTGATTAAAAGCTGCTAGCAAACAGGAATGAAATATTAGATCATTGTTTCCGACATTTTATTAATGTAAACGCCGGCTGAGTAGTTAAAACTGATAGTGAAATTCGCATTGGATTTTTAATACCAGTTATGTTGTGGAAAGCAAGATCAAACATAAGAATTGATGACAATCATGGAGTGATAAAAAAGGAGGAAATTGAGCTGAAACTGTCGTTATTTAAATGTACTTGCCTTTGTAAACATACAAGATTCCTTCCTTTAATGAGACGAAAAACACCTCAGTCAATGTTTAGATTATATGGCCAAATTCTATTCACCTTCGACTACATGTAAGACGAAAAGGGAATATGTCCTCATTATAAATGAAACATTAGTGTTCAACTTGATCTGTAAATTTAAACATATTTACTAAGAATGTTCTAATTTGAAAGTTTTAAATTCTTTTGAAATTTTGAGAATAATTAAACCTTACCATTGCTATATCAACGATGACCATGTTTTGACGATGGCCTACAATGAAATGTACATGTTTTGTCATCATTGAAATTTACGGCATTTTAATGTACATGTTGCATCAATGTTAATCATAGTCTGGGTTGTAGACATGTTTTGACTATGATCAAATTAAGGTCAAATCAATGCCATGGACAAATGTTACGTAATCGTGTTGATTCAGTGGTACTGTAGTCATATTGAATCCATCTGATGTTTTTCATAATTCTACCCGAGTGTGCGGAACCTGTTTCGGCTATTGTCAGAATGCCCACGAACTGTTTTTTTTCTGTTTCATATTTTCAAAGTGCTTGTAAAAGGGGCTCCGTTTTGACAATATTTTGATATAATGTTTATATCAAAGGTCCCTCATAATTTGACATAATGTTTTTGCTTAACTACATGTTAGTTCTGTTACAAAGTTTTCATCTTTTTATACGCCAGACGGAAATTTATTGGAACACCGGCGGCCGGCGGCGTTGATTTTTTGGACGCTCTCTAAGTCAAACAGTTTTCATCTGATCTTCACTAAGCTTGGTGTACATGTTTGTTGGCATAATGTCTCGGCCAAGTTCGATAACCAGCCACATCGCCATAGGCTCTTTTTTATTATTGCCCTTATATTATCAAAAAATGACCAAATTAGCTTTGTCCGCTCTCTACATCCGATCTTCACAAAACTTTAAGAATGTTTGAAGATGTTATGAAGAGGATTTATTCACATTTTAAAGAAATTGTTGGAGGAAAGGTCTTGACATGTGTGTTTCAAAACGGACAAAAACAGAAATTTCTTCCAATATAAATGATGTCATAGTTTCTAAACATGAAATCACCGTGTTAACAAAGAACAATCATACGCGATAACGAAATTTACATGGTAAAATATTACAATAGTTTTCAGATAGAGTTCATCATTTATTTATTGTTGTTTGCTAACATTATAGTATTTTTATCAAAATCAATATGAAATATATAATATGTAAAACCTGTCAGACGTAAATGCATATTTTCTGGAATATTTCAGTAATGTCGTAAAATCCCGACCGATCGATTTTCAATATACACTTACGAGCAGTTAAAACATGACAAATAAATGACAGATGACGCATAATACTCTTATCTGTGATATTAAATTATACCAACCCATACGGGCTGACCATTTATCAGTGCAAGTGTTCGAGTTTCGAGTGCCAAGTGAAATATTAGTTAGAAATTGATTCCTTTCAGTTAATGATTCTTTCATATATTTTTTGCCGCAGTAACATATATAGACAATGTATTAAAACAATTAATATGTGATGTGTTTTGTTTTCAACTTCTTAAAAGCTAGAGGGTGTTTTACATTCAGTAACAAAGACTTTTGTATTTAATGAAATTGTTTAATATCTAATTACATAATTATGTAGTTTTTAAAGAATGCAGTAACACAATTGAATGAATCACGCCATGCTGAATATAACCAGATATTCATAAAATATCTTATACCGCAAAATAGTGTTATATATGTACATCTTAAACTAATTATATCTTAAATTGCAGCCGTATGATCTCATTCCTTCTGAAAACTTATTCTTTGAAATATCGTCATATATACATATAGAATGTCTGTACTTTCTAATTCAATAATAAGAGTGTGAAAAATATCAATAATCAAGTCGTTTTCAATTCATGTACATGACCTGGAAAGCAGACAATGAATGTCTGAAATTAATTTTCATCTCATATCATTCTTGAAATGTTACAAGTTATACTAACTTACGCTTGTCTTGATGCAACTATTTTGTCGAAGTTCCGTTTTAGCGCATTTATTTCAACATAGACCTACAAATGCGATTGAGTTTGTTGTTGCTGTTGTTGATAGTTATATTGTACTCGTTTCATTGTACTATCTTAGCAATATTTGTAATAACAGTTCTGAAAATAATGTAATTTTCCCTTGATATCCCCATGTTGTAAGCACCTTCGATATTCGTAAAAGTAAAATGTTTACGGTTTGAAGCAGTCCTTCCGAAGGACTCACACCCAATTATTTTTTTCATGAAACGATACTTATTCTTCTCTTAAATGAATGACTCAAATTAAAAACCTAATTAACAATCGTTGTTTTAGTGGTATGTGCGTGGTTCTGTATATTGTAAACCGTTTTTCTTTCAAGATTAAATTTTGAAATATTTACTTAAAATATTAAATATATGTCGAGAAGTTTGGGTTTAATTTGCGAGAAGTGCTTTGTACAGATTGAATGAGTAGGGAGTTAAGAAGATAATTGTTTTACATTGTATTCGTAAATAAACGATTAGCTCACTTGTTTCTCATCATTTAACATTAATGTCTGATAATTCATATAACCAAAAATAACTGTCGGATTAGGATATGAAATCGATATGAAATCGATGATAAAGAACAGTGAAAATTATTGTCCAGCATGTCTTCTTCAGAACACGGTGCCCTTCATCTTCACTTAACGACTGATTAATTGGTATTGGTTTATATCATAGCCGACAAAGATGCAGAATATTCGTTATATTTGTTCAGTTTCTGGGACTTTAATCCGTCCGAGTTGGAAGGAGTGTCAATTATTTCTTGCTTGAATCCCCATTAGTCTTCAGTTAGACACTCATGAAGAAATAAGACGCTAGTAAGATGGTTTGTAGGTCTGTTTTTCGGTACTTTCACAATTAACATAAAACAGAAACTTCAGAGCACATGCGATATAATGATAACTTATATTCATTACTTTGCCTTAAAGAAGACAAAATGACTAAAGGATCACCAGGAAATAAATGAATGATTTTGTTTAGGTGGAACTGAAATAGAAGTCAGATTTCGTTGATTCAATAGCTTTTAATGAAACAACACCTTCTGTCAGATCTAATGTCTCGTTTCAAAGATCACACGGAACACATTTTCGTTCCCTAACTTAAATATGACCAGTTTTCAATGCACACTTGACCATTGCTCGTTAAACGTTTATTGTCTGAACTCTCAAAAAGATTATCATCAAAATCAGAACAGTAGAATCTGAGAGTTTACTGCTTATCAGTGTAGTTTGAACATAGTTTCCTGCAAATATTTACAACTTTCTAGTAACAATGCTAATTAAGCAAAAACGTTTGACCCACAAGTTTTCTCCACTGAAAGACGGTTCGTCTCGTAGGAGATATAATTGCAAATTTTATGTATAGTAGCTACAGTAGCGTGATGATTGCACAAGTTACTGTAACTATGAATTGTGATTAGTCTATCGTTAGTCACATGACCTGATATATCAGTGGACTTATACCTCGTGTTGGATATCCCTGCAAACAGAAAGAGCGTTACGTTTGTCGCTCGTACCGGTGTCGTTATGATAAAGGATATTTAGTTACATGCACCATGTCTGGAACTGTCTATAATAAATATCGGGTTGCTTTACTCATTGGTTTGAGTAAAACTGTCAGTTTTGTAGTAAAACAAATTATCAATTGTTAATTTTGTGAAAGTTATATGAATACAATCGTATACATTTTCTATCTGTTATGACACTGCTAAATAGCAATGGCTTAATGTGGTCATACAATATAACACAGATTGAAAAATGATTTAGATGAATATCCAAATCCAAATCTGTACAAGCGAAATATTTCATAGTTCTTACAGAAAGTTTCTATATTGCTTAGGAATTGTATCATTTTACTCAAAGACTGCCAATTACTTTAGATGAATTCCAAAGAAATCATTCTGGAAGTTATATCCAACATGTGTTCAAATTGCTGTAAAACATGTTCGAATGTCTTTATGGTTACTTTATTTGAAGAGCATGGTAGGTATCGTGTTTGTGTAATATCTAGTCGGTACACCTGGTATTCAAGACTAGTTTTCTGATTTATTATGACTTAACTTGATACATGCTGTACAAAGTATCACTTACTTCTCCAACAAAAGTCTTTCATGATTTTTAAAATATACTATTGAAGTGATAAGGCAGTTTTTCTTCTTTCTTATTGCACATAATTATTAGAAACAACCATGAAGAAGAAGGTACTCAAAAGTAATCTCAACTTTTTCACATACTAAAACAGAATTAAACATGTCAAGTTTGGAAAATATTTATCTTGTATTTCAAGTTTAAACAATGGTCAAATGATTAATGTTATTTGATATACATGTACATCTACATGTCGCATTATTTACAAAGTTAATATGATAAACTGAGGCAAAGTTAAATGAAATTCGTCTTACCGGAACTTGATTTCCTTTGATTATTTAAAGCGCTATTTTTGGAAAAGACATTTTTCTCTTGAATAAAGTTTCGTTTCTATTTGTAGTTTGCGTCAAGGATACAACGATTATGTAACAGTATGCCATTTGTTATTCTGTTCAAATTATTCTACTCTTGTCTTTAAGACAGGCTAATTTTCCGCTCATAATAGTTACCTGTGTGTATCTAAACGAACAGTGTTGTGTAATAATACTGCCCACAGAGAGCCCACGTTGGTGTAGAAGCTTGGGAAGCCACAGTACCGGATAGACTTGAGCTGACAAATCCTGTGAGTTATTAGTGTGGGGGATTATCGATACAAGAAAACAGGCAATGAATAGACACACGATAAAAACGTCATTTGTCCTGTGCGACTGCACGTGCGACTGTCACAGTAAAAAGACACAGAGACGATAATGATGATTAAAAGAACGTTCGTAAGTTTCACTATAATACTAGAAATTTTATAAGGTTTTACTCTACAGAGCTGTTAACTTAATTAGGCAAATCACGAAACTGTTAGTGCTCGTTCATTAACAGAAACTGGTCATGCTTGTCTATGAATTGAACGGAACTATTTTCCAAAGTAACATCAGATATAGCTACAACTCATTTTATGTCAGGGAATAGCTATATAAATTTAAAGATGCTTATACAATCAAACATTCCAGAGATGTTACATAGAAAAAACACTGCAGACATGTCGTTTAAACTTCAAGTTCTTATCGGTCTCTAAAAGACGATAACTTTGACTTGATGGGTCAGGAGTCATTAATTGATTTTGAAATCCACCTTTTAGGAGTGTTTGCGGTCATTGAAAACCGTATAATATTATCGCAAATGTCAAAATTACAAAAACAGTTAATCCTATATTTAAACTAGAGAACAACATTACATCCATGAACCACTTGGCATATTTTTAGTTTAAATACTATCTATTACTGTATATTTAAATGTTAAATTCAAACAAATAAAAGCTGCAAGATTCCAGTCTGAAATGTTTTTGTATAAATTACCACAAGTATCTTATATCTCTAAATCTATTTTTAGTTTTACACTTTTGATTGTTTATGTATAACTGTCCTCGCAATAATTAGTGTTTGGCGCCTTTTCCAGTATACTTGAGGTGGTACAAATGTATTGCCTTGGAAGTCATCATTTGAACCATATATTTTCGTTTACACATATGTCTATGACTTTGTCTTATTTTCCATTTGAAAGCATTTGTGTTTATTGATTGTACAAACATAACGACGCACAACTGTAGCATGAACCAACGTCAAAATTGTAATGTTTTGCGGAGATATATAATTATTCTATTACTCTAACAATAGTTTTGTCGGCCGAAGGTAGGTATTGTTTTCACCTTGACTTTCTTTATCAGGTTATCTGCACTGCTGGTGGATTAAAATTATGGCAAGCCAATTTACCCATTCAAACTGGCAATATTCACTACCGAGACAGCGAGGTCCTGATATTAAATCTACCTGCTTTCACAAAACTTGGAGTTCCATTTGTCAACACATGATTAAGATAAATATGCCAATTCAATTTTGTATTAACTGCTCATTTGTCTGATATGCATCAAACGTAAGCAAACTTAAAATTGGCTTCTTTCTGGAGCTTTGAGGGAAGGTTTTGGTGAATTTTGTGTCAGAGGGAAAAACATTAAGAACAGAAAGCAATACGCATAAAAAGACATATGAACTGTTCATGACTGAAGAACACATTGTCTACTATAACTGTATCTTTTTTAAAGGTTCCTCTTGTTTCTGTCGTATAAGAAATACTGGAAACTCAATTATGTTTAAGCCATGAGTTAATGTGAGCTAAGTTCCATTAAGAAGAGAGCTTCGGTGGGTTATTGAATCACCCTTGAACAATCAATGATTCGTGATATTATCACATTTGCGAGATTGAGGCAGTGAGGCTTTCATCCCTTTTTGGATGGACAGAGTCACGTGTGGTATCAGTGTCCATTTCATGCTACGGCTGGGGTTCGAACCTGGGACCAACACCATAATCACCAAGTTATTGATACCAACACATCAAATTATGAGCTGACAGCAAATTATTATCAATACATTATTTTCACAATTTAGTCTTCATTTCATTGTTCTTCATTCTCCGGTGTCTCAGTAGCTTTTGATTATAATGTTGGATTTCATTCTGCAAAGTAAGACTGATTAAATTGCTTTATTTTTCATTGTTAGTGTAGTTGAAGCTATTCAGTCATTTGATTGATAGTTGAAGTTGATCTAAAATGAATCGTAATTTAACTTTAAAAGTGGTTAATCTATCATTTAAGTTTTCGAATACCAAAAGATAGTAAATTAACAATCTACATTACATAGATATTCTTAAAAATTGCTAGTACTTAGTTAAAAAGGTGAAGATAAACCTCAAAGTTACACAATATGTTGATTTAATTCGATTGTTGATGAAACGTATTAAAGACAGTCAAACAGTTTACATTGGTTTGACATACTAATTTTTATTTTTTGCAACATCATTGGAAAAACCTATTTCGCTTAATATGTAGCATGTACGTGTGATTTCAAAAGCAACGTTAGGAATGTTTGCCATACAAACAACGGTCAATTTCGCCGTTAAGACATCTTTCCTGGTAATATAAGAGTTACGAGTAATTTTACATCTAAAAGTGCTCCTAGCACTTTAAAAACTTTCAGAGCGACGACTTTTAATTTATGGGGAAGCATGCGCATACCATCTAGAAACGTTTAAATCTGCCACATAATCGATGTTCTTCAACATTTTGTCATTCATTGTAATAGCAATTTATTTTTTCATTAAAATATTTACATGTGTCAATTGTCTAGTAACTTTGTTATATAGGTTTCATTATTTACTATTCATAGGACTTTTGCTCAAAAGATTAGGCTCTAGTTAATACAGCTCTACAAAAACTAGGAACCTTATCAGACAATTTCCTTTTGAACTATATGTGAGCTGTAATTAAATATGTTTGTTCTGCAAATTGACTGAACTGTGAAGAATGAATAATATCTGAGTGTTTACAATGAACATTTTCCTTATTTAAGTTCCCATATATGTTGAAAGTTTGAAATATAAATCTTGATTAAAAGAAAACAATATTTGTTTTAATTAATATAAGGAAGATGAAACTGGTGTGCATGTTTTTCGATATTGCTTTCCGTCGTAAAGACTGCTTTAAACATGGCTACTTCTTAGCAAGCTTCTGAAATGGTGTGTGTGTAAGCGCTTTTAAAAAGTCATCACGGGAGTAGCAAAACAATAGGCTAATGACTATATAATAAATTGGCCACAGTCAGCTGTTAAAACAAGCAACAAGTTTAACCATTCTTACAGCTCAATGTAACATCTTAATATACTAAAAATAAAGATTGTTACTAATAATAAGTATTATTTCTTCCGAAGCAGAACTAGGCCCACACCGTTATGATATGAGTGATCATTTTAACTGTACTTTTTGTTGTGAATTATGCTATGATATATTTTTATACCGGTGCCCTTAGCATGCAAAAAGGCAATGGTTTTCAATCTTCCATATGGCTCCCTAAACATAGAACAACTTATCAAAGGCAATAACATTTCTGAATGTGCTGGTAAGTTCCTAGCTGTCAGTCTTGTTACACAAGTGTAAGATATAAGGAACGTGATTTCTGTTGGTGACATATTTCTTTTGGAAGAAACTAGCTTTTCATTTGATATGATTTACTTAGGTTTGCTTTGAGATCAAAGTAAAAGTTTCTTTCATGCATGCATATTATAGGTTAGCAAACTTTCTAAAGATGGTAAGACGATTGTTAACCGCATTATTAATTAAAATTTAATTAAATCAGGATTCGACTCAGATGTACGGGTTCGCCACACAAACATATAACAAACCAAATGTAGCAAGCTTTGTACGCGAGATTGCCTTTTCTATAATTTTTAGTTGGTGTAAATTATCAAGATTTTTATGATAAGAGTATTGACAATTTGAAGAGTGAATCATCTGACTAACTGAAAAGTGCGTGTGCACCATAATTATATCATACATCTTGTGTTGTAACCTTCTACTGCTGTCATCTAGGGAGTTTATATCTATTGTTGGCATGGGTTATGCAACTCTATTCACTGAAACTCTCCGTTTCAAATTAATGAATTTACAGCTTGCTGACATTGTGTTATATTAGGATATGCATGCGATATACATTTTACATTATTTTTACATTTGTCTAGAAGCGGACAGATAGTCGATGCTGATGTTTGTCGGTTGCGTTCATCTAATGGAAATATCTATATCTTTATCATAATAACATTACACATATTGCAGTATAATGACATTTTCGTGATGAATTTCCGTCCCTTAACGGCAGTCCATATTAGCTTTATGGCAATTTTGATCAATTTGATGACATTAAAACAAGAAAACAGCTAAATCATTGTTTCATTCTCAATGGCAATCTATTACCATGGGAATGTGTACAATAGTTTAAAGAATACACGAGGCGCATAAACTTAATTAAAACCTTCATTTATATTATTATATTAGACTGAAACAACAAATGTCAGAACAAACTGTGAATCCTATCTCACAAAATATTTACGAGTAATTCTATTTGTTTTATAATGATATAGTCGTAAGAAAATTAATCTTAAGTTTGCCGCCTCATCTTGACAGTCTCAGATGATAATTTATTTTACTACGGAATTCCGTTAGGGCCATCGCCTATGAATGAAATAATCTGAAACGCGAAAACACGAAATCACGAAAGTACGATGACGAAAACGCGAAAACACGATGACGAAAACACGAAAACACGATGACAAAAACTCGAAAGTACGATGACGAAAACACGAAATCTCGAAAGAACGATTACGTAAACGCGAAACTACGATGATGAAAACGCGAAAGTACGATGACGAAAACGCGAAAACACGATGATGAAAATGCGATACAATTTCGCGTTTTCATCATCGTACCTTCGCGTTTTCGTCCATGTACTTTCGCGGCTTCGTGTTTTCGTCATCGTACTTTCGCGTTTTCGTCATCGTGTTTTCGAGTTTAGGTCATCGTACTTTCGCGTTTTCGTCATCGTACTTTCGCCTTCCGGTACGCATGCGCAAAACAATATTAACAAAACGAAACAGTGAATCCTTTGCTTAGTCTTAAAGATATGACTTGAACTTTTTAATATAAACTAAGGGGGATAATACAAGAGTTATATGAGCTGGAGTTATGGTTTATAAACACTGCGCTAATGTACACCTAATAATATATCCATGCTCCATGTTCATACTATAACTTCAAAAGGTTTCGAGGGATTGCTTTGAAACTTATTTGAAATATAGGTAGGGGGTGATGACAGGAAGTGCATTAACTAAGAACCATAACCCTTTCTTGCCAGATTTTTAAGTTATTTTAAGTGACTTGTTTTTTCACATTTGCTATAACTTACTATAACTACAAAAGTTCAAAAGGATTGCTTTGAAACTTGAAGTATATAATGTATAGGTAGAGGGTGATGAGGGAGAGGAAGTACATAAATAAGAACCATAACTCTTGCCAGGTTTTTAAATTATCTCCCCATGTCACTTGTTTGTGATAAAAGGACAACTTCAACACTTTGGCAGGGGTTCACTCCAAATTTGGACCATGTATACTTTATGAAGTGTATAAAGCAGTGCACAGGAACAATAACTATAGCTTGTATAGTTCTTAAATCATATCACTAAATTGATTTTGTAAAATAAATGCTTGCAGCATAACTTAAGCACTATTGCACAGATGAACTCCAAACATGGAGCATGGATATATTATTAGGTGTACATTAGCGCAGTGTTTATAAACCATAACTCCATCTCATATAACTCTTGTATTATCCCCCTTAGTTTATATTATAAAAATATGTTCAAGTCATATCTTTAAGACTACTGCAAGGATTCACTTGTTTTGTTTTGTTAATATTGTTTTGCGCATGCGTACCGGAAGGCGAAAGTACGATGACGAAAACGCGAAAGTACGATGACGAAAACTCGAAAGTACGATGGCGAAAACACGATGACGAAAACGCGAGAACGCGAAAGTACGATGACGAAAACACGAAACCGCGAAAGTACGATGACGAAAACGCGAAAGTACGATGATGAAAACGCGAAATTGTATCGCATTTTCATCATCGTGTTTTCGCGTTTTCGTCATCGTACTTTCGCAATTTCGTCATCGTAGCTTCGCGTTTTCGTCATCGTAGCTTCGTGTTTTCGCGTTTCAGATTATTTTATTCAAAGGCGAATATGCAGACGGCCCTAACGGAATTCCGTATTTTACAGACACTAAGGTTTAAAATATATAATATAACCGGTACTAAATATTGAAACTGAAAACATAGAAAGCATACAAAATACATATGAATATTTTTGCGTTGATTCCTGACTGCATAACTGAGTGTTTGTGATTTTCGGAATAGCTAAATTAATAATGCAATCGGACGATATTTATTTCTTGGCTTATATATCAAGTATCTGAATTTTGATAGTGACGTCACATTTTGTTTTAAAATTTCATACTCAAACAAGAATAGATAGGTATATTTCACTCACCTCGTTAAATACAAAACTATGACGTAGTGGATATCAGTATGACCCTGTTATAACAGAAGCTGAATATTTTGAGGTTCGAATCCCGATAGTTCCACTATTTTTTTTAATGTAAAATTAGCTTTAAATAAATTTAAATGTCTTTAATATAAGTTATAAGTATCTGTTGTTTTCTTTTTATATTTTACTTTTATTTTATGCGAAAGTGTTACTGGTACTAGAAATATTTTGTTCATTCATTTTGCACGTGACATTCAACCTGACAAACAGGTTTAGTTTAACAGCGACATGTTTAAAAAAATAAAATGAAAAGTACCTGTGACGGGATGTACAGTTCGTGTAGAAACAAGAATGGGATTAAATCTACTGACTGACTGGTAGTATCAAAACTTTACTGTTATCGAATTATATGTATCGATTTCTTAAAGATTTGAAAATAAATGTTTACGTCACTGTCTAAATTCAGCGGTGTGACAGAAGAGACCGTTTACAAAAACTGTAGATTTAATTTGAATGTACATTGTATTAAGAAAAAGACAGAATTATCCTCATAAAAATAAAGCCAGTTGCCGTTTACTGTTGTACTGTTTTAGTTAGTTGATATTTTTTTCTACTATATTTCACAAAGGAAGCTGAAAGATAGGTAAAGATTTTTCACCAGTTATAAACGTGGACAATAATTTTGCTGTACTGAATAGTTTGTACTTTTATCTATTTGACAGTAATTATAATCTAGTTAGGAAACTAACTGTCAACATCAGCAAAGAACGCTACTGTCATTTTTCTTGACGTTTTTATAAGCCCTTTTTGTAAATCCTGTGTGCCGGTCAATTAAATTTGTTTTTTACATGCAGGATAGACAATTTTATACGTTTTCAAACAATAAAGTGGCAGTTCTTAATTCAGATTGCTAAGACAACAATGTTTTTTACACTGATGAAAGTTGAGATGAATTTACCTACTACACATATGTATGTAAAGCCACTTCCCTAATCAAAATGTCTGTAAAATAACTGTAAACATACTTTATTTGGCACACTTAGATTTTAGCGCATCGCTTACGAATTCAATAAATTTGAAATATTGGCGCGCACATTTACCTTCCCATAATTTATGTTTACCAGCAAATGGAAGTGGCCAGTAATTGTATAACTATTTTTGGATTGAAACATTTACTCTGTAATGCGCTCTTTAATTGGATAATACCGCATGAAAAAGGTCAATAAAATAACATTGCGTTTTCAGTCTTTCCATGGTGATATAATTTTAGTACGTAAATAGTTCATACCTATCAATTATAATACCTATCAGTAAAATAATTATGTTGTTACCTCAAAACTAATGTTTATAATGAGTGTAGAGTAATGATAATTACTCGACCAGTGAATAACGGTTAATACTTCGAGTAACATAGAACAGAACAGTATTTTATTCACGACTTGTACAATAAGTACATCATCACATAAACATAAATAATACAAGTATACAAGGTCACAATGGCAATATTCAATTTTAATATTATATTCAATACAGCGATATATTTCTAAGAGGATGAACTGTAATTTAATTGTAAGTTATGGAAGTTGTATGCGATAGTGCAAATTATCAACATATTTAATAAGAAAAACAAGGATAAGGTTCGTTTTTCTGACGCATATGTAATTATTACAGATAATTTAATTTATTATTTATAACGAGATATCTTAAGTAATTATCCCTTATCAAGAGAAAATAATGATTAATGCACCACATCTTGTGTGGTAACCTTTAAATGTACTTTTGGAGAATATCAAATAACCTACGTAAAAGCCATCAGAATGGCATATGTTATTTTTTTTCGATATTCTAATTGAAGAACCAAAGAGGATTAAGGCAGGAAATTAATCAGTTATTGAAATCAAAAACATACACTTGAACGCTTTGAAAACTTAAAAACATTTCGACACAATATCTAACATGAGTAGAAAGCCATGCATTTATTGGGAAAGGGACAATAGGGATAACTATCATGCAGCGTTTCGTTCGGGAATTTGTATTAATATATAAACTGGTCCGTATAGCTCTTAAATTGACGTTATATATCGTAGATACAGTTATATGAATTGCAACATTTTAGTTCATGTTAAACAAACAAATTCGTCGTCCAGGTATTAAGATTATAAATTGATAAAATAAGTTTGCACCTTTTCATTCTGTGTACACACCAATAAACTGCCCTAGAACAGTGTATGTGAGACAAATATGTTAACATTTTCATTCTGTTTCAACATATGGCAAGATTTATATGAGATATTGTTGTATCTAAAAACGATTTTCACGACATTTTTTCCAACTCATGTTTAAATTGAATTTGAAGAACCCTGATACCCTTTGCACAGCCGGCATATTTTGTTACACACTCGACAGACATACATGTGCTTTTGAAAACACTGTACATCACGTTATGCTACTTTCGGTTTACTGCGCGTGTTGTATACGTCAGCAAATAGATTGAGCTGTAACATGAAAGTAAAATTTCCATTGGCCCACGTACAGAGGTCACGCACAGGGGTCACCCTGTCTGCTAACCCGCGCATGGACTTTTTTTTTTTGGCCAACGAGAGGTCAATTTTAAGCGTTCTCATAAGATGTCAATATACCTGGGTTTGAGTAAGACACGTCTGCTTTATGTCTATTATTTCATAGTTTATTTCAGTCTCATCAGCATATACATTTTCAATACATTAGACATAAATAAAACATAAAACATGTAATGCTGCCACTCAATAATGAGTTATAGGAGACTCTAGATAAGAATATTTACGTTATCTATAGCACTATCACAGACTATTATGTACATATTAAACAAAATAAATAGGTTACATATATCATTATCATAGACTATATGTACATCTTAAAAGTTAGTTTACCATTGCTAATCTTCCACTAAAAACTGCAGTAAAAGTACATGGGTAAAAAACTGAAATTGGAGGACTGGGGCACTACTGCGCATATTAAGAAATGTTTTAAGAAAACATATATCAACCCTGATCAGATCAGAAGTGAACTGATTAGCAATGATAACCTACACATACATTAAAAGATGGTAGTAACAACTTAAAATAGAAATATTGCACATTATATACAATAAAATTTTGCATATCACAGTACTTTACCGGTATAAAAGGTTGTTCCTCGTTTTCAATATAGAATAGCAGGTTTTGGCAGTGAATTTAACAATTGCATTATTGGATAACATAAATTTCATTTTATCATTATCTGAGAGAAAACTAAAACCATTATTAACTGCATTAGCTTCCACATACAACTCATTTCTAATATTATCATAAGCATGACAATGTAATAACACAAGAGATTCATTTTCAACAGTTTGTTTACAGACTGGACATAATCGTAACTGCTCAGGTATGTTTTCATATCTCCCGGTTTCTAGTCTAATGGGAGCTACCCCACATCTAAATTTTGCTGGAGGTGACCTATGTTTAAAACTCATTGGCATACACTCAACAGGTTTAGAAACGCAAAAGTGGCAAAATATTTATTTTAACAATGTTATCGTGTTTCAAATTTATTCAAATTTCATACACAACAAACCAATATAATGCTGAATTCTTGAAAAGATTCATAATTCTAAAAATGACTTAAATAGAAATAAAACATGCGTCATTCATATGTTCACAGGGTCTTGCTCCTGGTGTATTAATATACTGTTCAGTCTCATAGTCGGTCTTAAACATAGAGTATGTTCTCAATTTATTTCTACCTCTGCCAGACGGTCCAACTGGGTTTTGAACATTAGCCTTCCAAGAAACAATAAATTTATCCCTAGTTAATTGTTCAATTTCAGCACTAAATTTCCTCGATGTCATGCTCGTGCTAGCATTAGACCAATTTGCAAACTTCATATCAGAAAAATAATTTTGTACAATGTAATTCCAGTTTCTGCAAATTCTACTACATTTCATATTACAAAAATCGAAAACTTTGTAGTTTAATCTACTACGGTTCATATTCTTTAATCTGTACCAGATCTGAGAAACAGACCTCCATTGTTTCACTTGAGGTGGGCTCCAGGCAAACTCACCATAAAAAACACTGTTGGGTGTGTATTTACCAGTCCCCAAAAAGAACCTGAGGCCCTATGCTCAACAGCATTTATACAAGAAAACGATTTGGTTCCCCAAACAGAAGCTCCATAAGCTATTACAGGCCAAACTGTAGTCTCATACAGTTTCTATGAAAATATATTTTCACGCGCTCAAAATACTATCCCACAGGGGCCTGTACACGACCGTTGGTAAAATGAAAAATTCCAAACCTGGTAAAATTGTGTCCAAGGTCATTTTCAAGGTCATTTTCAAAGTTGTCTTAAAAATATAAAAATAGAATTTTCTTGTATATCCTTTGCACAGCAGTAAATAGATTGAGCTGTAACATGAAAGTAAAATTTCCATTGGCCCACCTACAGAGGTCACACGCAGGGGTCACCCTGTCGGCTAACCAGCGCATGAACTTTTTTTTTTTTGGCTAACGAGAGGTCAATTTTGAACGTTCTCATAAGATGTCAATATACCTTGGTTTGAGTACGACATGTCTGCTTTATGTCTATGAAAACATATTTGCACGTGCTCAAAACACTATCCCACAGTGGCCTGTAAGCGAACCTTGGTAAAATGAAAAATTCCAAACCTGGTAAAATTGTGTCCAAGGTCATTTTCAAGGTTGTCTTAAAAACATTTTTAAAAAATTCTTGTATATCCTTTGCACAGCAGCAAATAGATTGAGTTGTAACATGAAAGTAAAATTTTCATT
The DNA here is from genome assembly GCA_022818135.1 of Saxidomus purpurata. Taxonomy (NCBI): domain Eukaryota; kingdom Metazoa; phylum Mollusca; class Bivalvia; order Venerida; family Veneridae; genus Saxidomus; species Saxidomus purpurata. The sequence continues at coordinate 8,926,336 of JAFMSR010000007.1, forward strand.
GGCCCACCTACAGAGGTCACGCGCAGGGGCACCCTGTCTGCTAACCAGCGCATGGACTTTTTTTTTTTGGCTAACGAGAGGTCAATTTTAAGCGTTCTCATAAGATGTCAATATACCTTGGTTCGAGTACGACATGTCTGCTTTATGTCTATGAAAACATATTTGCACGCGCTCAAAACGCTATCCCACAGGGGCTTGTACGCGAGCGTTGGTAAAACCTAGTAAAATCGTGTCCAAGGTCATTTTCAAGGTTGTCTAAAATTGTCACCATTTGCCTAAGACGTCTGAGTTTTCAATATTCAGAAGCTGTCGGCATAGCCTTTAAAGTCATACAAAACGTAACTCCAAACCTGTCTTAACCCGCTTTCACCTGACTTTGTATTTCGTGTGTGTCCGTTCCTGAAATCGGAACAAACATGTTACTCTAGCGGAAAAAGGGAATTTTCTTGTATTTATATATTCTGTAAGACCCGTGCTTTCGGTTTATTTCGCCTGAATTTGCATTTAGTGTGTTGCCGTTGCTGAAATCGGAACAAATATGTGACTTTGGCGGAAAGATGGAAATTTTTTGTATTTAAAGGCAAGACATACTTAATGGAAACACAACACTAAGGACAAAACGAATATAAATTATAAGAAATATATAGAATCCGATGTTGCCGCCTTGGAATGGTCTCATAGAGATATATTGGTAACTGCAGAATTCCGCCGGTGTGCACCATGCCAACCACTCTCTCTTTCCCAGACTCATACACAGATAACATATGCCCATCTTGAATTTAGTTCTACTATTAGCAATATAGTGAAATGTGACATCAGATGTGTTATCCTTTTCTTTTGCTTCGCCTTTATAACGTTCAAAATTCTAATTTATGTTCTGTTCTTTGTTTCCTAACAAGCAATGATATGACGGGTATGGCTTTTTTAAAAAAACAATGATAGTATTTTAAAAAATTAAGCAATAAGTAAAAAGATAAAAGACAAAAAAGTACGGTAGCTTTAAAAACGAAATACTTTGCTGAAATAGCATACTACTCAAGTACTGAGAATCGGGCTACATAGTAAAACTGCATTGCACGTGCTACAAGGGCCCTGCAAAAAGTTTTATCATTGGGGTTTGATTTCTGAAGGGAAGTGTTTTATCAAAACTATTTTGTTTCAAACCCTCAAATTATTCCCTGAAACCGAAACGTATTTTTGTAACCCTTTTACCTAGTCGTTAAATGCTGCTAGATAGTCTTTTGTAATATCTGTTGCAGAAACTGATATATAGCGCTGCCAAGAGAACCTTTAGACGAATATTTCTTCCGAAAAAGCCATTTCTTAAGCCTTGACCCAGGTACGATTAGTTAGGCAGAGGGTTTACAACATGCACGCTTTCAGGCGCAAAGAAAGTCTTATCATCCTCGCATTGTCATGAATCAGATGGACCATCGTATGATTTTTTTAACTTTCTTCAGCACAAAGTGCTTATAGATGCGTCCACTGTGACTATGTGACCAGATGGACAAGGCACTTGGACAACTTGCCCTCTAATATTAAACAAAAATGGCGTACATCGTTGTTTTCGTACTGATGGTTCTCTTGACAATACATTTTGTTTCCATTGCTTGTTATCAGTTCTTCTCTGTGGCTGAAACATGTGCACCCAGGTTTCGTCACCTGTTAGCAGTTTAGAAATAATCCGGCTATTTTTCAGAAGTTCTCGGGCACATTTATGACGTTGTTCCTTTTGCTCTCCGGTGAGCAAGCGAGGTACATGTACCAACCTAGCTTAATCAAAGCTTCTTCAGAATCGTTCGCACGCAGCCTTTTGATATGCCAATACTATTGGCTATAGCAGGTATTCCTTTACAGCAGGGATGTTTGTCTTAGTAATAGAGGTTTTATGTCTACTAAGGCAGGTGTATTATATAGCCATGAATTTCAGTCTTCTCGTTCCTATTACACGGTGAATTTAAAAATGGTAAGTGTTTTTGGTTTTTGTTTTTTTTTTTGTTTTGTTGTTTTGTTTTTTTTTGGTGGAAGGGGGGTTTGTAAATGTTTTTAGATATATTTACTGTGAACACGCTTTATAGTGGTATATCCTTTGCACACCGGCATATTTTGTTACACACTCGACAGACATGCATGTGTTTTTGTAAACACTGTACATCACGTTATGGCTACTTTCGGTTTACTGCGCGTGTTGTATACGTCAGCAAATAGATTGAGCTGTAACATGAAAGTAAAATTTCCATTGGCCCACCTACAGAGGTCACGCGCAGGGGTCACCCTGTCTGCTAACCTGCGCATGGATTTTTTTTTTCTTTTTTTTTGCTAACAAGAGGTCAATTTCAAGCGTTCTCATAAGATGTCAATATACCTAGGTTTGAGTACGACATGTCTGCTTTATGTCTGTGAAAACATATTTGCACGCGCTCAAAACACTATCCCACAGGGGCCTGTACGCGAACGTTGGTAAAATGAAAATTTTCAACCTGGTAAAATTGTGTCCAAGGTCATTTTCAAGGACGTCTTAAATTGTCAGCATTTGTCTCGGACGTCTGAGTTTTCAACATTCAGGAGCTGTCGGCATAGTCTTTAAATTCATACAGACAGAACGTGTTCCATACGGTAACTGTCACTTCTATGGAAGGCCAAACCTGTCTTAACCCGCGTATACGGTTTATTACGTTACAGGCGTTCAAAGGATATCATTTAAATGACTGGAAGGTGCATTGAAAGTCTTTCGATATTTAGAAATATGTTACTCTTACGCTGTGCCCTTACAAAATATATTGACAAAGATATGTCTATCATTCATTAAATCATAATCGTTCAAAAAAGCAAAGCTCTAATATATAGTTTAAGCATTCCTACCGCAACATCATCGGTAAATGAACTAATGTTTGCCTGTTACAATGTCAGACATCTGAATGTCATCTAATATACATATCCCACTTGCAAAGTTCACTCCACGGACGGATTTAAGCCACGGACGTCGTCGATCATTGAAGAGTGTTGTTTACCATTTCTCTTGAACTCTTGTAATCTACGTATAAATTTTTTATCTTGGATGTTATAAGGTTATCTTATAATATGTTTATCGTCGCAGAACATTTCTGTACGTTGTTTTTTATTATAACACGCAAGAATTCCATAGTGGCTACACAAACATGCACATTGTATTGTGAAATATATGTAAGAGAGTATCCCTGAACACATCTGACAAAATCACAAAACAACGAAAACAGTACATAATTTATATGCTGAAAGGTGCAGCAGCGGCCGGCGAAAATAAATATATATTATTTACGTTAGATGCGGGGGTGATTAATTTTGTCATGTATTCACCAGGAGAACACAACGTTACATTTTACGTTGTATGTTGTCATTTAGATTGAGAAGAGCGATGTAACAGTTTCAGTAAATGCATGTCAGAAAATATAGGTATTGATTCATTACGGTATATTTGTTCTCATCTAATGTTGTACAGAAAATTGAAGGCAAAGCCTTTCTTCATCACAAGATACTTCACTCTCGCTGAAATATGTAAAGGCCCATAAAATAAATGCAAGGAGTAGTTTCATGTAAGCTTATTTACACATCAGTAAACTGTAGTATAAGGTAGTAACACATCTGCACCATGTTATATATTCTGTAAAGAACTGACAGTACACACATGTATTTCAGATACACGTATTTTCAGGATCACTAATGGAACTGCGACGGATAAATCAGTTGTAATGTTTCACTTGAAAATGTCCTTTCAAATCATATGATTAAATTAGTCCTGCGACGATATACAACAAATGCAGTATGACAATCTGAGATTAGTTTAGCTTATGTTATGGAACGTCTTAAATAAAATATAACATCACAGGAAGCATAGATCAGTTTATACTTAATACGTACAATATACGTCAAAATGGTGAGAATGCTAAAATAATGCGTGCTCATAAACTTTTACAGCAATCATAAAAGCGTGTAATTCAATATGAAACTCTTCCTAAAATTCCATTAGATGCAGATGCAGCATCAGAAAACTAGAATCCATTAACAATGGTGAAAGTCACTTTTAGAAATGATATTTAAAACATATTGCTGTTAGACCATAATACCGTGTGTTGTTTAATGATCGTTATCCGTTGAAATAAAACATGTGTTGGCTTTTAATGAACTTAAAATCTTCCTGATAAAAAGACAAATCCCTCTTCCTGAACGTTCAAGTCCCGGGATCACTCTGATTTACTGGTGTAGTGCAATTAAAATTACTATTGGGAATATGATTAGAAAATAGATTTCCTTTCAAAATAATAACCCTTTTAAAAAAACAATGGGAAAAAAAAAAAAAAAAAAAAAAAAAAAAAAAAAAAAAAAAAAAAAAATTAAAAAAAAAAAAAAAAAAAAAAAAAAAAAAAAAAAAAAAAAAAAAAAACAAAAAAAAAAAAAAAAAATATCCCAATACCAAAAAAAAAAAAAAAAAAAAAAAAATTTTTTTTTTTTTTTTTTTTTTTTTTTTTTTTTTTTTTTTTTTTTTTTTTTTTTTTTTTTTTTCTTCCCTTTTCTTTTTTTTTTTTTTTTTTTTTTTTTTCCCCCCTCCTTTTTTTTTTTTTTTTTTTTTTTTTTTTTTTTTTTTTTTTTTTTTTTTTTAAAAAAAAAAAAAAAATTTTTTTTTTTTTTTTTTTTTATTATATTATTTAATAAAAAAAAAAAAAAAAAAAAAAAAAAAAAAAAAAAAAAAAAAAAATAAATATTTTTTTTTTTAAAAAAAAAATAAAAAAAAAAAAAAAAAAAAAAAAAACCCCCCCAAAAAAAAAAAAAAATTTATTTAAACAACCCCCCCCCCAAAAATAATAAAATATTTTTTTTTTATAAATGTTTTAGTCACTCTAAAACAATGTTGGCATATGCCTTTGTTTTCGTATTCAAGTCATTTCTTCCCGAAATATATATGTAAATAATACTGCGTCATATTTTTGCATGTGATTTAAAAAGCAAAATTCGGAATGTTTTTGTACAAATAAAGATCATTTCCTACAATAAAGCATCCTTCTTTGTAAAATGGGAGCTACTTGTAATTATGCTCCCAGGACTTTAAGACAAAATGTTATGAATATTTCTTATTTCTACATATGTCCCATCTCTTTTTTACGATAAGTTGACCGAACTAAAAGTCTCCAACAGTCATGTTTCAAAGGTGCTCTCAATCTTAGAAGCTTAGATATCTAATTTGATGCATTTGATAAGCGTACAGGTTCGCAAGGATTTTATAGACATATACATTTTAGCCAAGTGGACTCTTTTGGACAGCTTGTGAAGTTACTTAAATATCTCGTTCGTGTGTATGCTACATAAGTAAAATATTTGAATGTCTTTAATGTGGCTGGAAACTTTCATGCTTATTATGAGAAACAGTATTCTTGCAGCGGTTGAATTATTATGTGTTATGTAAAGCACTTAGGAAAAATATCAAGAGCAAAACGACTATCATTCATTGGAGACAGTTTCTCCTGAACCTTTCAGAAAAACTAAGCACTGATACATAACATAAACTTTCCATCAAGTACGTGATCAGTGCAAAAACACTGTTGCTTGCGTGCGTAAATATCAGATAGAAAGCTCAATATCCTTCACCGTACAGTTTTCATTTGAGAAGTTCATTCCACGGACGGGTTTTAGTCAAATTGCTTACAACGTGCCATTAATCTAATAATGAAAGTGTTTCGCTTTCTGTGCCTCTCCAAATTAAATAGTATAGGAAAAACAATACTTATTATTTGCGCTTGAATGTTTTGTGCTTCTTCTGAATCTGGTATGTCGTCTCAGATTATTTCTATTCACGGGACTTAATTATAACGCACGGAATTTACATTGATTACACACACATTGAAAGTAACGGCAATCCAAAAACAATGTACTAGAATCACCAAGCAATAGATTAAGTTGTAACGTTATACGGAGGAAAAAATAAAAAAAAATATAAAAAATTAAAAAAAATTTTTTTTTTTTAAAAAAAAAAAAAAATTTTTAAAAAAATTTTTTTTAAAAAAACAATTTTTTACCCCCCCCCCCCCCCCCCCCCAAAAAAAAAATATAAAAATTTTTAAAAAAAAAAAAAATTAATTTTTTTTTTTTTTTTTTTTTTTTTCCCTTTTTTTTTTAAAAATAAATTTTTTTTTTTAAAAAAAAATTTTTTTTTTTTTATTTTTTTTTTTTTTTTTTTTTTTTTTTTTATTATTTTTTTTTTTTTTTTTTTTTTTTTTTTTTTTTTTCCCCTCTTTTTTTTTTTTTTTTTTTTTTTTTTTTTTTTTTTTTTTTTTTTTTTTTTTTTTTTTAAAATTTAAAAAAAAAAAAAAAAATCCCCCAAATAGCAACACGTCCTAGTTCAACAGACGACGGTGTATCGGTGTAGTTTAGGCTTCAAGGCTCGAGCTTATCTATTTAGTACATAAGTTCATTGACAAACACTACGCAAAACTATTAGGTATCAAACTGTATCAACTGGTATTGCCTTTTTAAAAAATAATTCAAATTATATCTATGAATAAACTGTTGATCAACTGTAAGCAAAATATGAATAGATTTGAATATTTACTGTAAAATATGGGTATGTTCGTTGTAATCAAAACCGCTGTATCTTTGTTATTCATATCTATATTTAAAAATATTCCAAATGTGTCTGCGTTAATTTGCACCGTCTCATTTTTAATCTGCAGAAGCCTTAACGGCCGAAACATGTCGATAAGTGTGTAAATTATACATTATATTCTTTTTCCATTATATAATATTCCTGAAGAACATGAAATTCAGATTTGGCATGAATTACATACTGTACTAATGTATGCTTGCTTATTATATAGGTTAGATGTCAGGTTAACCAGTGCAGATTTTGAAATGATAAATGATTTTAAGAACAACTTTTTTGAAGTACATTCAAACACTTTATTTACAAAAGCTTTATCTTTCATAACTTGAATCGTTTATATCGGCACGTTATAGGCTGTGAGTAAAGGCCCCAAACAATCGCAAAAAAAGTGTTATGTTATACACCATATTTATAGACCATGTGATATTGGAAGGTCCACGATTTATGATAGCTACAAGTTTTGTTCCCTCCCTACAAATTCCTTAGCCGATTGAATATTCCAAAACCTGTCTCTATGACTGTTTTTTTTATAGATTATCTTGTTACGCAAGGCGACATAAATAATCTATATTGGACTATACTAGTTTACTGGAAGCAGTTCTTACATTTGTCAGAACTACTTTTTCGGACTGCTATTGACATTATGTGTGTTGTATTTGTATTCGCAAATGATCTTTGAAACGTTCAGTCAATAATTCATCCATGAACGAACGAAACATTAAATCTTGTATGTTTAATTGAAAGAATCAGACATCCTAGACTATATGCATCTTACCGGGAATGCAGATTACAATGAAAATGTCAAACTGATGACCATGCTCAAATAAATCAAGTCTTGAAATAAAAGTAAACACGAGATATTTGCACGTAAAATGTCTACGGCAGACATAAAGATATCACTTCTAAATGAAATTCATCTTAGAAAACACTTACAGGCAGATTCAGCATCAGTAAAGAATTGCAAATACCGGTATAACAGCAAATTTAAGAAATAAGTATTGTAGCAACATTTGATTTTAAAACATAAACCTATTCGTTATTCAATGATTGTTATTCGTACAAAATTGCAGGTATATTTTCTACCTATGCACCAAATAGCTAAAAACTGCCCTTTGCTAACATAAGTAACGTACAATTAAATGAAATACAAAGAATGTATATTTTGATTAACAACAAATATGTCATATCTCGCTTCATCGATGCAGTTGCCAGATTTTACAAGACACCGCGAGACATGTGTAGGTGTTCTTGACTTCATTGTATTTCATGCAAATGCCGTTCAGCTATGGTAAAATTAAACGCATTGTACCAGTATATCATGTTTACGTAAGCTGTGTTACAAAAGGTTACTTTACAGGGAGAAAAAAAGGAAACTCGCGCGGCAAAAATGTAATTATCTGAACTTATAACATTTATTTAGAGAAAGTTGTTCCATGCAAGTAAATCTGACACCTTACAGTAGTCGGAACGTAACAGTTGTCAAAATTTGCGTATATCGTGCGTATAACGTGCGTGTAACGTGCGTATAACGTGCGTGCACTCATCGTGTATTTTGTCAATCGTATAGCGTGTATCATATCGTATCATTCATCGTGCAACGTGCACCATATACTATACACGATACACGATATACGATTCCCGATGCACGATAATCCATACGGTATACGTACGATTCGATGGTGTATTCCGTAGTTAATCGTTTTATTTAGCGTGTACATCTCCCCCCAAAAAAGTGCTGATTTCAGTTTATATTATTTAGTGTAGTTGCGGGCAAGAAAGACTTCCGGGACAGGTCAAAGATATTTTCACCTCATATCCGAAAATTAGGTCTTTTTTTTGCATCGGAAATGACATCTTTTTTATCTAAACTGCTGTTGTCAATGCAATTCCTTAAAGTGCAGCAGACAAGGTACGCCTGCACCGAAGTAACATATCGTGGGTATGATGTTAACAAGTTTTTTTATTGGCTAGATGCAAATAATACGCCGAATCAACTACACTTTTACGAAATTATTTAAAGTCCAAAGTTGTTTCGGGTAATCCTGGTAATCATTTTTAAATTCCCGATATTGAATTAAAACTATGAATTATACTGCCTGATTGGAATAATATATCCGTTAGCTGACATAAAGAGAAGGCAATTAGGTAGTGTCTTTGACTGATTAATTAGTTTGAGCAAGGTCTTTCAAATTACTATTTGAAAGACCTTGGTTTGAGTCTCATCAAAAGCCTCGATGCCATTCAAAACGGGTCCATATTGTCCAAAATAAAGGCCTCCGGCTGGACCAAGTGCATTGTCCTGCCCCCCCTCTCCTGCCTACCTGTTTGAACTTGAGGCTGGGGCTCTGCCCCTAAGACTGAGGCGCCAGGAAAAGATTCTCAAATACTGAGCAAAGTCAAGGTTTTGGTCAGTGAGATCATAACGCACAGCTATTTTGTAAAACCTCCTCCCACAAGTGCCCTATGAAAACAAAATGAACAAATCTGACATACCGCATCTCGCAAAGTTAGAAACTCAAATGAATATCAGCTATTTTTTACTCTGGACATCTACATGTACACAGATGGGTCTAAAAATCCAGGCTCTGGTATAGTAGCAGAAATACAACAGAAATGATAACAATAGACACTGCTTGAGCTGACTTTTACATCATCAACCTAAAAAACTTGCTATATTGTATATATTTTCAGATTCACTATCATATCTGGTCTCAATGAAATAAAAACAACAGTCATTCTAGACCAGAGTTATTGAAAACATTATTATTATTCATAAATTTTATCAATGCCTAAAAACGGCTTACCAGTTACCATGTCATAGTGCCCAGCTCATGTAGGTTTATATATCTAGTAATGAGAGCGATGATATAGACAAAAGGGGCCTGGTTTAGGGGCCATCATCCAGGACATTCCATACTACCCACAGAAATATATGCCAGGATTCGAACCACTATCCTGGATGGATGGTGTAGAGAATTGAAACTTTAAAAAACACATTTTGCCGCAAAACAGTGCGACCTGGCCGTCTTATAGGATACTCCACAAATTACAAAATGGACAAATCAATCACACGTCTTAGGCTGGGCGCAAACTTACTACCAACCAGATCAGTAATGACCCCGAGTGTAAACCAATCCTGTATGCTGATGGCAGTGCTATTTTATTTGCACAAAAAGATCAAAATGTAATTTCTTTGAAATTAGGGCATGCTGTAGCATCTTGCTGAAATTGGTTAGTGGATAACAAGTTGTCTTTTCACCTTAGCAAAACTGAAAGTATCATCTATTGAAATTGAAAGAAGTAAATGATTTTAGGATTGTTAGTAATGGACATCCTATTGAGTCCACACAGTCTGTAAAATATTTTGGAGAGACTATTGACAGCTCATTATCAGGTGAAAACATTGTTAATAATATTGTTACTAAACAAAATTCTCAAGTTCTTGTACAGACAAACAAAGTCTCTGGATGTTGAAACTAGAAAATATCTGTTTTCTGCATTGATTCAGTGTAAGTTAGACTACGTGTTTTCTTCTTGGTACATAAATCTAAATAAAGGTCTTAGAGATAAGCTACAAATTTGCCAAATCAAGATTGTTATATTGTTAAACGGCAGGGGTCCTAGAGAAAGTGTAAATCAAGGTATTCTAGCTGATATGTCTATGTTAAGTGTTGAAAACAGATGAAACAATTACGACGGAACCATGTCTTTAAAACTGTTAATAACAAGTGTCCTGTATACATGACAGAACATTTTGTATCTGTTAAAGATATACATACTTATTCCACAATGGCAAATATGTACAATTTTAGAGAGCCCAAAAGCTTTGGTAAAGAAAATTAATTACTGGAACTCGCTGCATTATGAATTTAAGATAATAAACAAATTCAGTCAATTTAAAACAAGCCTGCAAAAACAATGTAGGGAAAATAGACAGCGGTTGCTGACTTTTTATCTAAATTGTTTTATTATGTTTTAAATCTTTGTTGAAATATGTATTTATTACTGTCGAATACGTTAAAAAATGCTTCTAATCAGTTGTAACTTCTAAATTCCAAAGCTTGTATTTGTTCATTTTTCTTTTCATATTTCATTGTAATTTCTAATATATAAATTCATAGTAAGTATATACACCAAAGAACCCCATTGGAAATAAGCTTTTAGCTTTCATGGGCAATCCCAGGTTAATATACACTGCTTTATGTCATACATGTTACATTTCCATCTGTATTCAGGAATTAGTCTTATTCTAAGATACCATATGATTTCTATGATATGTTGAATGTCAGCCATACTAGCTGTGATATTCTAACCTTATTTTAACTTCCTCCAAGTAGATTCACGTTTTAACTAGTCTATATTTGACTCTGTATTAATTAATTTGTGTAACTGGCATTTGTAACTTAATATATAATTATGCATATGTGTGTTTTAACCTGAATAAACATCAATCAATCACGTATCTAAAAAATGCACTTTTAATAGTATTTAAAATATAATACTACTTCAAATCAGAACCTTAATTTACATTAATGCCTAAAATTGTTAGTAAACAGAAAACCTGTACGATTTTACTTGTGCCAAGCCCGATTATATGAGTGACAATAAATACCCAAATTGAAACCTTAAAGGAAGCCCTGTAATCTCTGAAAATAATTCAAACATCTTTATTAAAAAAATCCGGGAACAATCGTTTTATAATTGTATCATACATTTCACTGTTACATAACGCTTATGTTTTATTTGCAAAGTGTGCTTTGAAATGACACGTTAAAAAGACATTATTCGAGGTCATACAAAAATTGTAAGTATACAACCGATGTATTAATCACAGCTTTAGACAGCATAGACTTTGGGTCTCTTACTTGGAACAGACTGAAATTGCAAATCACAATGAAAATGCCAAACTGGTGAAAAGGCTGAAATAAATCTAGCCTTGAAATACAATAAAACACGACGTATATACGCATAAACCGTCTAGGGCATACGTTAAACTGTAAATGCAACACTTTATTGAAAACTGTCTAGTGCAGACACAGCATCAGAAACTTATGGTAAAAGATCACAGTATTTCAGAAATATTTCATACGATGGAACATGAAACCAGCGCCATGCTGGCAGCAAGTGGTTTTGCCTTTACCAGCTTTCACATCCATTTACGCTGATTATGATCTTCATTGTTCTCAGCACCCATTTAACAGTAATGATACTACATGATAGATAGATATGTTTATTTCGTTTCATTTAGGCTAACAAGCCCATGCGGTCATACAACATAGCACAAGCAACGGACAGTGTGAACATAACAATATACATGCATTATATAAACGTACATATGTATTATATTATAAGCATTAACGATTTTATTATCCCATACGGAGAAGGTCAGAGCCAAAGTATAAGTATTGGCCTGATCTGTGTTAAATCAACATACCCCCCATCAATGCTTGTATTATTTGCAAAAACATTCTTCTAACATATGTGGACTCATGCTTGAATAAGGTTCTTCTGAACCTGGAATTATTTAAAACACCACTACATGTTGAAACAAAAATAAATACACTGAATAGGTGCCTTAACAGTAATTTATTTTCGGAAGTTACAAGTTCAATAAATTTAAACATATTAGGCCTTGTCCAGTACTTTTTTGGTATATGCATTCTTCTAATGTCTTTGTACAGTACACATTCAACAATAAAATGGTATTCATCTTCTAATTTGCCGCATATTATACATTTTCTGTCATTTAATGGTGTACTTTGCTGTCGGGTCCATCTACCAGCTTCAATTTGTAATTATGTGAGAACTCTCAATCTGCCATGTATGTAGACTTAGGGATGATCGATTCCAATTAAGAAATTTAACTAGGTAGAAGTTAAGTGGTTCTTGCAATGTAACTGACACTGATCCTTTTTGTACGGATTCTTTTAAAATGTCGGCTGTGATTACTTTTTTTTTCACATAATATTTTCATATTATATTTGTTTTGTTGCTGATACTATTGTTTATGTTAAGATTTTATTTCTTTAATGACTTTTACGGACAAATTTATTGTGACAATTTTATGAACAGACGTTTCAAACTACAATGTGAAACAACATGATATTTCATTAGTCAGTATTACTGTTTACTGCAATGCGTTCCTGCGAAATATGACACATATTTTGTAGTTTATATTGTTTCTTAAGGACATTTTACCGTAGAGTTGTCTGTAACATAGCCTTTTGGTATTACATCTCAATTAAAACGTACATTGGTTATAATAAACCTCTTTGCTGAGTGGTTGCGAAAAGTTATGTTAGTACATATTTAATAAAGGATAATATTTATTTAGAGATGGAAAATATACTCTGACTGTAACAAATCGATTAAACAACAAAGTTAAAACGGAGTTTTATAGTTTCAAAGTTCCATCAAATCAAAATATGTATCCAAAAAAAACTATTCAGCATAGAATAACTAGAAAGCCTTCTTGATCATAGTTCGCCTCTTTTATGTTTCAACGCTTCATCAAAGTTACTCTTGCATACAAATTGCCAATATATGTTGTATTTCAAGAAAATATAATGTGTCCACTAAGATGTATCTGAGATTGCAGATGAATAGATCAATTGCTATCTTTTCATGCAATTCTAATAAATACATTGGCTGCTGCAATCATATGTAAATATGTACCACTGTTACTGGAGAAGTCTAGAAACGAATACCTCCGAGTGAATGAGACTAGAACAAAAGGTGCTGAATAAAACGCCTAACGTGCTGCATGTCTTGGACTAGTAAAGTCTATAATCGAAAGATACCAACAGCTAAACGCGATGTGATTACCACACATAATATGTGAACTTTATGTATTTTGCATTCAATATACTAAGGCAAATCACAATAAAAACAGAGAACACTGAAACAGAATTTAGAGTAGATTGAATGATTCTGACAAGTAAAAATCGAAGTCTGCAATTCGAACTCATTGTAGATGTGTTTTCACACTTTAACGACTTGTTTTGCACGCGTGCGTGGTAATTAGTGTAACGTACTTGTTATCTCTCTGTATTATTTAAATGGAAATACAGAAGACAAAGTGTACACTTTAACTTGATATTTCACTCATCGAGGAGCTCACCTGTTAAGTACCATATTTGTATGCGTAAGAACACATCACAGTGACAAATGTTAGCTACATTATATATAAGTGGTTTTCACTGAAAAACACTGCATATCTCAACTGACATTGTCCACGCTCGGGAAACAATACTACGCCACACAATGTAAGATTTACCATTATGCAAAATGTGTGTTTAATCGCCAGAAGTTTAGTACGCTGTCTGGAAATGTATATAGAGAATAATAGGTTTGTAGCGTGGATGGAAAAAGTTTATCTGGCAAGGCGGAGAAATAATCCGTTAAGCCGAAGGCGAACGCGAAAAATTCCGGAGCCGAGCCAGATAAACTTTTTCCAGCCACGCTACCAGTAGCAAACTATTATTCTATTTATCCTGTCATTCTTTCTTACATTGAAATGTCTGGTTTTATTGTGAAACTACCTTTAACATAAGTAAACAATACTAGTATGCGGACTGGACACGAATGCATGGAGCCATATATATTGTTACTTGTTTGCTGCTGAAGAATACATACACTATGATACCAAATGATATTCAATATGATGAATCATATGACTAATAGTTCAAGAATGGAGTAATTCAATACAATATTTACAAAAGAGCCATTATGGCCCTATATCACTCACCCTGGGGTCATAATTTGAACAATTTTGGTCACATGCCTAATATCTAAGCTTAGGCCTAGCAGTATCAGAGACTAAGATTTTGAAAGCTGTTCCTATATAGGCCTATGTAAAATGAAATGAAACCAAAGTGGGGTTAATTTCAACCCATGGGTCATAATTCTTGATAGTGATTCACTTCGCAATGCTACATGCTAAAAATCAAAGCTTTTAGTAGTTAAAAGCTCCCCATATAGTACTGATAACACCTGCTGAGAAATCGGGGGTAAATATTTTAAAAATCATTTACAGCAAAACAAGATGGGCTAATATCTTACTATTGGACTGACCACATTATTCTAAGTATGTTTCATTTTAGGAAAATTCATGAAGTACAATGAAAATTGTGACATGACATTTTTGTAGTGTTATCAAAGAAAATGTTATAGACAGACAGATGCACACACAACTGATAAACGTTACGACTTAAGCTCTGCTGGACTTCAACCTAAACAGTAAACAATTACAAAGGCCAATAACTAAAATAAAATATGATAGCATATGAAAGTGCTGACAATATGTGCATCTGACCTTTCAGTACTAAAGGTTCTCTAAAATATTCATTGAATTCCCTACAAGTTAATTGCTGAGAATTATTGTGGAAACAAATCATACTCTTAATAATCCGAGTGGCATAACTGCTATGAAACCGTAAAACTACTTTTCAAGTTTAAATTGCTAGGAAATATTTCTTCTTTATGTTCAGTAAACCTGCTACAGAGTGATTAATACTCATTACAATTTCATTAACTGCTACACAATAGCTAATACTTGTTAAACTTGACAAACATGTACACAAAAAAACAAAAATAATATCAAACAGGGAATGCCACATACCAAAAACGCAGCCTCCCCAAAACGAGCCCCATAGAAAAACATATTGATGCATTCATAATGCACATGCAATTACATCTCAACGTGTTTGTTCACATATTGCTGTTTATCTACTGGAAATGAAGCACAGATAAGCTACTCTTCTACTACGCTAATGGCCACTGACTCGGTGTCTGATGAGTCTATTACCTCGGGTAATTTATTCGCGTCAAACAAGAATTGATCCCAATCTCTAACACCAAACGATTAACGACTGCAATCATGTCTAGCACTGCTTACAAACCATACTACAGCAGCAATATACCAACCACTCTTGCACCAGATCTGCATTTGCAGTACCATGCTGTAATAGCAATGGTGATATACAAATGTATCTGATCCACAAAAGATATTTCTTTGATGGGTATTTCAAAACGTAGGACCTTGTTATCCTCTTTGTGGATATATATGAAAGATTCTCCTTCAATATATTCTTGTATATATGATGAGCTTAACTTAAGCTTGCACACACCACAGAGATCTTAGCTGCTCATCTGTCAATATTGGGAAGTTCTCCAAATTGCTCTCATCAATTCCAGTCCATTGAGCTGTTTTCTGTCTAAGTGTTTTTTTTTCCACAAATTCTTTTAAAGTATTTACCTTAAAAAATGAAAAGTATACATGCTGTTACAGAAAGACTTGGGAAAACTAAAGAAAAAATTAGCATTTAATGTCAATACCCCTGTTGATTTATCAATATGTCAACTTTAAACTGTGTAAATGAAAGGGAAGTTTATACATGTATATGTTTTGGCCACTTTAATACCTGGGATGAGTATTTAGCTATTCACAATTTTCTTTCAGAAGAGTTACTTCAATCATATCTAATGAACTGATAAAATAAATTACTGAATATAGTCTAAAGAAGCGGGACTGAATGAAATTGATCAAACAAATAGATGACCACTATATAATGCAAGTTTCCATATACATTGTAAGTAAATGAGCATACTTACTAAGTTATTGAACTACCTGTAAGCATGAGATGTCTTTCTTTCATATATAAGTGAGAAATAGTGGTCAGAAAGCCTATTTTACTTTTATGCAATATCATTGAAAAAAAATATCGCGCTATATTTCTAACGTCTTTTCGATTCAAAAAGGAAAGTTATGAATGTTTTTGGTACAAATAAGGGTCATTCCTGCCGGTAATATATCTTTCTGTGTTAAATTGGAGCTACTGGTAATTATGGTTCTGGGACTTAAATATTAATCAAATAGAGCGGCGCTATATATGTTTTCTTTATAACAATGGACTATCTAAGACGTATGAATAATTAACTGATGATGTATGCCTTAATTGTCTCTTGCAATGTATTCTTTGGAAATATAACACATATTTTGTAGTTTATTTTGTTTCTTAAGGACTTTTTACCGTAGAGTTGTCTGTAACATAGCATTTTGGTATTACATCTTAATTACAACGTACATTTGTTATATAGTTTTTTGCTGAGTGGATAAGAAAAGTTAACATTTGTTAATACATATTTTAAGGATAATATATATTTAGCGATGTAAACTAATTATAATCAGACTGTAACAAATCGATTAAACAACAAGCGAGTTACAAAGTTTTCAAAGTTCCACCAAATCAAAATATTTATCAAAACAACTATTCAGCATTTATAGAAAGCCTTCTTTATCATATTTCGCCTCTTTCATGTTTCAACACTTCATCAAAGTTACTCTTGCATACAAATTGCCAGTATATGTTGTCTTTCATGAAACAAAGATGTATCTGCGATTTGCGATTTGCAGATGAATAGATCAATTGCTATCTTTTCATGCAATTCTAATAAATAGATTGGCTGCTGCAATCATATGTAAATATGTACCACTGTTACTGGAAAAGTCTAGAAACGAAGACCTCCGAGCGGATGAGGCCAGAACACAAAAGATGCTAAACGAAACGACTATGTCTCGGGCTAGTAAAGCCTATGATCGAAATATACCAACAGCTAAACGCGATGTAATTACCACACAATACATTTGACTAAATGCATTCAATATACTAAGAAAAATCACCATGGAAACAGAGAATACAGAAACAGAATTGAAGTTAAAGAACATTGTCGTTGAATATTTAAATAAATACTGCCTTTATGCATTGTAAGATTGGTGATAAATGAGCCCTAAAAAGAGAACATTTCTACCCATATTTAGGCAGTATTGTTTCCCTGAAATGACATTGTGATAGTGTCAGTTTTGGGAAATCTCAATCAAGTATTTGAATTGATTTTATTACATTATTTCACACTCAGATATAAGTGAGTAAAATGTAGAAACTTCACTGGTTTCTTCTTGTTTGCTGAATGACCTGAGCCCAGAGCCCGAACCTCCGGAAGTAACACCCGTGTTATTGTGACCAACTCTCTGTCCGTCCGTACGTCCGACTGCCAGTAGGTCCTGTTACACGAAACCCCCTTCTCTCACAAACTATCACTCAGAATATATATGTCATATCTTATATCATGGTTTCAGTAAGTGTATAATGCTTAAGGTTTTCATAAAAACAAAAATAATATCAAACAGGGAATAAGCCATGTCATACATACATACATACATACAGACAGACATACAGACAGACATACAGACATACATACAGACATAAAAGTACACAATAAATCACCCGTATGTGACCATTCTAAGAAAGAATTACCTGAGACTATATCACATATTAAACATATACTATCTCATATTGCACAAGATTTACACAAGAAAGACTAATGGTATGTTACAGTATAAAACTAAGTAGTAGTTGCTAATCCTGTAATAAAATTAAGCTAAAAGAACATTGGAATAAAGCACTGAAAGCTAATATTAGCACTGATGTGCAAATTATGAAATGGTTTAAAAGATCAAATATCACCCCGATCAGATCGAAGATGAACTGATTAGCAGCTACTTCTTAGAGGTCAATAAAAAGGTTTCAATGAGACGGTAAAACAAACATATATAAGACATTATTTACAAAGGTAAGATTTACGTCTACTAAGAATAAGAAAACAGGTTTTGGCACAAGTTCTTACAAGTAATGTATTAGTGAATAGGAATACAAGTTTTTCAGACTCTGACATATTTTCAAACTGCGGGCTTATGGATATTGCTTTCTCAAACAAATTATTTCTAATGTCGTTATATAAAGAACATTCTAACACAACATGGGATTCTGATTCTACTGCATTACAGAACGGACATTTTCTATCTTCTAAGTCCAAATTCTCATATCTCCCAGTTTCAATTCTAATTGGAGCAACTCCACAACGAAATTTACAGTATGCTGATCGATGCAATGGCGGTAGTATTAACTGACAATAGGATTCAACACAGTATTCTGATTTAAAAGTACAGTAGGTTCTAAGTTTATTTCTACCACTTCCCGAGCTACCAATATGTCTATTCGTACTTTCATGCCAGTCATTAAAATCAAAGCGCCGTGAGCGCTAAAGGCCTGGGGGCTATAGGTTTACTCCCCGAAAAACAACTTTTGACCAACGTGTTTTGCGCTGAACCTTACCTAAAGTGCAGAGGACGAAATTCAATATATGACACAGAATGAATGATTCACAAATATATGGGTGGCAGGGAAGTTTGTTTTATTATAAAACGTACGTTAAATGAAAAATAATCACATAGTCAACATTATAAATTGTTTAAGCCAATAAAAATAATTCGATCTGCGCTTTGTTCAACTTCAAGCGATATGATCTGATGATGTGGATCGAAAATTATTGTGTACCAAGGACAGGACCTTGAAACAGAAATAAACAAAGCAATACCAGCAATGAAATATAAATACAGTACTGTAAAATGTGTATAACAGAGAAAACAAAAAATGATTCTGGGTTACCTGGTAGTTGTAATCGGTGAAACCGTTCACTGGGCCTTGACATGCAGCGTCCTCGATAAATGGCGGGTGATTTTGATCACGTGAGTTCCTTCTCGGGAATGTACGTAAATTAGATCTTTTTTTAGAGAAATTTATTTTTAGGTTAATATATATGTAATCGTTCGTAAATAACACAGTTGTCAACAGCGCATTAATTTCTAAAACAGAAAAAAAAATTGTAATGCAGCCCGTAAGCTCTATACCTTTCTGCAATCGTTTGAAGTTGTATATACCGTTTTTATTTGTAATATGTTCTTATCATATGCGACATTCAAACAGAAGATTGATCTGGTCTGTCTTGCACTACTTTCGCATAGCGCATGTTTACAGTTGTTATTCGCACATAGCACAGTTAAATTTCTTGCAGTGTTTGAAATGTGGTATGCTAACTTAGGCCTAGGGGACTTTCAGTCCCCAGGCCAAAAAGACTTTCAGTCCCCAGGCCAAAAACTATCCATAGCTGACTTGCAAACAATATCAGAAATATGCTGCTTAGGAGCAGGATTCACAATATCACAATACCTCTCTAAATTACAATCTTTTAATTTAGCTTTTACATACATGTACCAGGTTTTGCAGGAATTGTTTGCTCTGTTTGAAGCCCACAATGCAATCCGTTTATTTATCCGGACATTACCAGTATTACATAGTCGTGCCCAGAAATTAATCACACTTTTCCATTGACGAACAACTGGAGGCTGCCAGGCCACCTCTCCTGCCAATGCTGCGCTAGGCGTATACTTGCCAACGCCTAAATAAAACCTCATAGCACGATTGTGAACAGCATTAATAGAAGAGAAAGATCGACAACCAACTACTGCTGCGCCATAACCAAAAACTGGCCAAACAATAGAGTCATAAAGTTTGGTATAAACATTATAAAGGACTCCTCCTACTGATTTACATTTTGCAATTACTGGACCAAGAGCACGGCTCGCACTTTGGGCCACAAACTTAGCAGTTAAATTAAATTCTAGATACTCATTAAGAACTAGCCCAAGATAGGTATATTTATCCACAACTTCAATAATATCATTTCCACATGAAAACAATGTATTACTTTTGGTAACTGACATGGGTCTAAAATGAACAATTTTACTCTTCATGCAGTTGATAGTCATATCATTAACACTACACCAATCATTTAGAGCATTTAACAAGGTTTGTAAGTCTTGTGAGTTTTCTGCTAACAAAACTAAGTCATCAGCATAAAGCAGTATACAAACTTTTTCACCATGAATGTTGATTCCAATATTTAATGATTTCAGGTATACACCCAGGTCATTAATGTACATATTAAATAGCAACGGGGATAAAATGCAGCCTTGTCGTAATCCTGATTTGACATTAAACGAGTCAGTATTGAACGAATTTACTCTTACCGTGCATGAAACAGACGTATGAAGTGATTTAACTGCGTTTAGCATTTTCCCTGATATTCCTGACTCACAAAGACGTTTCCATAGCTTACTTCTGTTAATAAAATCGTATGCTTTTTTAAAATCAATAAATGCTGCAAATGTAGATAACTTATACTTTTTTCTAGTTTCAATAATATTACACAATAAAGAAACATGGTCTACCGTACTACGTTTCTTTCTAAATCCATTTTGCTCATCTTCTAATTTACCATGATTTTCGGCCCAAACACTAAGTCGTGTATTCAATATGTAGCAATATATTTTATACATAGCAGATGCTAAAGATATTCCTCTGTAGGACAGTGGATCCCTTGGATCAGCCGTGGATGATTTTGGAATCGCCTTTATGGTACACTTACCCCATAATGATTGAATTATTCCAGTGTTAAAACACACATTAAAAAGAACATGTAGAAAATAAATGGAAGTATCATTTTTAAGGACTTCAACCGGAATATTGTCAACACCACAAGCTTTACCAAGATTTGCACTCTCTACAGCCTTCTTAACTTCTAATATAGATATACTATCATTAAAGCTGTTATGTGCATCCGCATTCTGAACATCTATATTACCGAAATCTGCGGAATGAGCTGGTACATCTACATTGTTAAATAGTGCACTAAAATCAGTTTTCCACCGACGTAAAACATCTTTAATATCTCTTGAAATATTTTCATTATCTAAAACATATTCTAAAGGAATCTTTTTACATTTTGAATTACTTACACCTATATTTCCTATAGATTTCCAAAATGCATTATTATCAACATTACAGCCATTTGAAAGCCCATTCTGTAAAGAATACCAATAGAAACGCTTTGCCTTTTGAACTCCACGATCAAATAATTTACGGCTGGCAACATATACCGACTTCAGACGTGTTTTATCATTTCTGTTTGTACAATTTAGCCAGTTACGTTCATCTGAACACATATTTGTCCATTACCTTGTAAGATTTTCTGACCACCAAGCTTTACCTGCCCGACATATTTAAAATGGATACTCTTAGATTAAGACTGCTTTGTACAATACGGTGTTGTTTATATATTGCAATACAATTTAGTTGATCTTCTAGCGGCAACTTTTCACTATTTATTTTAACAGTAGTGCCCTAATGCTGAAGCCACTAGAATTACAAAACAGAATAAGTGTTCTGTAACATCGGAAAATATAGGCACAAACCAGCACTTTTGTCAAATTTACGAATATGGCACAGTTAATTTTCCAAAAAGAAATAAAGGAAGAAAGAAATCTTTTTACGAAATAAATCGCTTTTTGTAATACACTGAGGAGAAAGGTTATCTTTTAGAATTCTATTAAAGTTTGTTTCGAGAGGGTGCACTTGATTTGATCCTGCGTTATTAGGCTAAAGATAAAAAATCGAACACCTTAATTATGAGTTAATGTGATCTTAGCGAAACCTAAAACCAATGAAATACTAAATAAGATCTCAAAGCGAACTTTGATAGCAATTAGATACCCAAGATAATCGCATAATTTGAACCATTAAGCTAATTCTCGAAACATTTTGAGGGAGAAAATTAAGTTCGGTTTAAATCATGTACTACCATGTAACTATCTCATCAAGAACTTAAATATCATTAAGATATTCTATTCTTGTGCAGCAAGCATTCAGTTAACTTAGTACATGTACATTATTAATCTATCTTAAGAGGCATATCCTAAAACTGGATACATTTTAAATAACTTGAAGGTTATAAGTCATACGTTAATGATAAGAATCTTCCCAAAACATAGAATTTTCAGCCAAAAAAAGTAGAAACCGGAAAAAACGAGAGCGAAATAAGACGTGTTTAAGTGCCGCTAAACTTTTATTTGATAGTATGCTTTAATATTTGATGGATAACAATTTATAAAAAAAAAACAAAATTTTAATTTTTTTGTAAAAAAAAAAATTTTTTTTTTAAAAAAAATTTTTTTTTTTTTAAAAAATTTTTTTTTTTTTTTTTATATTATTTTTTTTTTTTTTTTTTTTTTTTTTTTTTTTTTTTTTTTTTTTTTTTTTTTTTTTTTTTTTTTTTTTTTCTCCCCCCCTTTTTTTTTTTTTAAAAAAAAAACCCCCCCTTTTTTCCCCCCCCCCCCCCCCCCCCCCCCCCCCCCCTTTTTTTTTTTTTTTTTTTTTTTCTCTCCTCCCCCCTTTTCTATAAATAAAAAAAAACCCCCCCCAAAAAAAAAAAAAAATAAAAAACCAACCCCCCCCCCCCCCCCCCCCCCCCCCCCCCCCCCCCCCCCCCCCCCCCCCCCCCCAAAAAAACAAAACCCCCCCCCCCCCCCCCCCCCCCCCCCCCCCCCCCCCCCCCCCCCCCCCCCCCCCAAAAAAAAAAAAAAAAAAAAAAAAAAAAAAAAAAAAAAAAAAAAAAAAAAAAACCAACACAAACAACAAAAAATAGACATTAGCTTCTTCTTGTGATATCACCGAAATAGCAAATCAAATTGTTTTATTCAGCTGATCTGTTAGGGCGATTGGTCTATGGGATGTCTCTCTTTATTCCAAACAGAAAATAATAGCAGTTAGTTGTATAGCTTTTGTCTGAGGTTTATTATATAATCAATTCTGATTTTTATAAACCTTTAAATGTTTTAAAATTCCTGTATTCTGTACACCTCAACGACAATGTTCACACGTGTTTTTTCATCTACTTTGTTGACATATGTGCAGAAAGAATACCAACTACTTCACATCCCGTCAGTGTCTTTGTATATTAAGCTCTTAACAGTTATGTTAACATCTATAACTGCTGCAAATACGGATAGACAGCAAAATTTTAAATTTATCTTTCTTAGTACAATTAAATGGCCTTTTATGTTTTGTACTGTTTTAAATAAAGTAATTTGGCTACCTTAATGGACCAAAAATTATCACTATTTGCATTTTGTTTCTGTCATTTTGAGCATTTGTATAATTCTGTTAAACTATTGCTTGACCGTAGAAAATGTGGAAATAAACAAATATGTTTATATGAACAAATATTAAATAGTAATGAATCAGTACATGTGTTTAACACGTAAAAGGCGAAATTATTCCAATTTTGTTGCGCATCTTCTAAGAAAAATGAACACTGATATCTAATGTTGTTCGTTCATTATGAATGGTAACAAAACAAACTTCTTCCGAAAAGGAAATTACACCAGAAGAAGTAATCATTTACTAAGCAACTGTTAATTATTAATATTGCATGCGGACGGTTTTGCTCTCGTGCGTGGTAATTAGTTTAATGCACTTCATTAAATATCTGTAGCCTTTAAATGGAAACACGTAAGATAAAGAAATTTATTATTTGCTGATGATAAAAATCCTCTGTGACTTAAAGACATATAACCACTACAGCAAAATCGAACCTATATTAATTATTTCTTCTTTCATGGAGAAACCAGGATTTATATTTGTGAGATAAAATAATGTGTAGGTTTTGAATTGCGTATGTCTATAATGCTTATTCGGCAGCCCATTCATATCTTAGGATACTAAATCGACATTATTCCACACTTACTTACCTTATAAATGGCATTGATTGTACAACTTAAACTTAATATTTCATTCATTGGTAGAACGCAAAACCGCAAATACCGTATTTGTATGACTAAATAACAACCTTACCGGTAATTCCAAACATATTTTATGTTGAATACTTTAAAACAAAACCAAATGAGCGATAAAAAACGGAATGTCGTGGTTGAACCATATTTGTCTTTATCATTAGAAAAAGACATCGGGCCATTAATTTCTTATAGATGCTGATTCAGAGGAAGAGTTTTACCTAAAAATACATTAATATTGTATATCGTTTACCAGTCATAAATACGCTAGTCCGATTGGCCTAGAGCATTCACGTGGCGAGTCCACAAAACTATGTGTAGACCCAGAGAAAAAGTGTGTAGATCCGCGCCGATTTCACGACGCGTAATTATTTCAGTCACAAAATGGCATCTTCAACCAAACGACAATTTGTACGTCTGAGTTAAAAGCAAACATATGTCAAAAAAACAAAGAAAACAACCACCAGAGCTGTCAACGCTTTAAAATAATACTTGGCTTCAATAATTCTGAACAGTAATCTCGAACAAAAAATGGACGTGAACACTTTGAAAAAAAAAGAGATGGGCCATTTAATTTGTTGAATTACGCATGCCGGATGAATCCTTGTACAAAAAAGCAAAATTGTGAATTATCGGCAAATTATCAAGAGACATTTGAGTACATTAAGAGAATACGTTAATATAATTCATGGTGATGGCCCTGTTCCAGGCACAAGGAAAACAAATTGAAAAGCAAGGTAGAGCAAAAGTTGATCATCATCCATCCATAGAAGAAGAAGACATGATAAAAACAAAAATAATATCAAACAGGGAATGCCACGTACCAAAACGAGCCCCACATCACTCAGAAGTGCACACCACCACACACACACACACACACACACACACACACACACACACACACACACACACACACACACGACACACACACACACACAATCATGTACACACACACATATACACTACCAACATACACTAGCATACAAAGCAAACACACAAGGACAAAACGAACAATTAAAGGAACACAGTGGGGCACCGCCTTGGAACGGTCAGTGGCAAAAACACCACTGGGGAGCTTAAACCGGTTTATGGTGCGCACCCAACCTCACTCTTACCCCCACCATGTTCCAAAGTCACAGGACAGTGTAAATAAAAGTAATCCCTGCTAGGTGAATCTCTAACACACGCAATGGAAACAAAAGGCATGGTATGTAAAACACAAAAATGCTCGTGTATAAATATATAAAAAGCAAACCTTGAGAACCAAAAAACGTATGTACTCAATGCCTTTGCAGAAGGCAGAGCACCAAGAGAAACACCTTTAAGGGCCCGCACGAAACATGCCAGAGGACAGAAATCAAAACAGTTTCGTCCCAGTGGGATTTAAAACTGCCCATCACAGAGTCCTCCCCTCTTCCGTCAGACACAATCAAAGAGGGAAGCATAGCGTCCAACTGTAAACGGGTTGAACACCAAACATGCGGTGTGTCTCAAAACAGTTGGTTGTCGTAACCCTCTTTTTAACAAAACGTTTTATAATTTTAGCAAATACAGTTGGAAAATTGCCATGACCCAAAAATTTACGAAGTTTGTAAACCACATCCCCATAAAAATCGGGTTTTGAAATACCTTCTCGCAGAAGAGTCTTTAGATTACTATTGAATTTCAAAACCAAATCAGAATTACGATAGTAAAATTTAGCAAAATATTTACGCAATTTGTAATAACGGTAGCCCTGTTGAAGAAGTTTATTTGTAATATATTGATTACGTTCATTGAAATCCTCAACATGACTACACGCTCTGGCAAACCGAATTAACTGAGAAATGTATACCCCATAAGATGTAGCATGAGGTACACCCCATCCAAATGGGGAAATTTACAATATTAAAATTAAAATCATCCCTCTTGTCATAAATTTTGGTATGTATAATATTGTTATAAATAGAGAGATGTAAATCTAAAAATGAAGCACCAGTATCCAAATTGTTAGTTTTAATTAACTGGAGTTCCCGGGGATAAATAGTGTCCACCAATTGACCAAAAAACGGGTTATCCATATTAAGAATATCATCCAGATAGCGTGATGTATTATTAAAAGCGTGATAATGTCTGCCTGCGTATCTGGTGAAAGACTCAACATAAAGTCTCTTTCATAACAATATAAAAACAAATCTGCGACAAGGGGCCACAATTTGTTCCCATGGGAATACCGATTACTTGTCTGAAAACTGCTTCCCAAACCTTATATAAATGTTGTTCAATAAAAAGGAAAGAGCCTTTACAAACTTCGTCACAGGTCCACATAGTATAATGTTTAACAATACAGCTAGTAAAAAAAGCTTTATCGAAATTGCAGGCGAGAAATGTAACATTCTCCCTGGCAAAAGTCTTTTGAATTAGGGCAGTTAGCTTGTCATAAGTTGTAGTACTGCGTCTGTGGCTTTGACACGGCTGCTTTCCTCCAAAACAAGGTAGAGATTTTACTTTGAAATCCTGAATGTCACCGTCCTATATTGAAATATATCCTTTTGAAGTGCTTTGCGTACCTTCTGAAAATGTTGATCCATTAAGTTCTGCTCCGGAATCGTAGATCAAATAATATGAAAAAGAATAAGATTTCTCATATTTCCGTGACAGACATTTTATTTTGTGAAAAGTTACTCAGTATACAAGTCTATATAATGTTGATATAGTCTATGTTTGTAACAAATTTGCGTTATCAACAGGTTGACCAACATCACTATTGAATGTTAAATAGAAGCGAATGACGATCAATTTACAAAAGTGAAAATTCATGCTGTGATTTATAATGTTACATTTGTTCAAAAGTAAATTTATTTGGAATGTTCGTATTTTTTTCTCATAATTGAAATACGTACCGGTATTATGATAATTGTTGAGGTCAATATATAGTTTTTAAATTCAGGTGATAATTTTCTAAAGAAATTAACTTTTTACAAACCGTTCATATACTGACAAAGTTCTTACTTTCTTATGTTGTAATTTTCGTTTGGTCGAAGATGCCATTTTGTGACTGTAATAATAACGTGTCGTGAAATCCCCACAGGTCTTCACGCTTCATTTATATAATACTTCATTCTTTGTGACATTTGTTGAAAATTAAATTTGTTTGAACTGTTTGCATTTTTTTCTCATAATTAAATTACGTAGTGTGATAATTGTGGAGGTCAATATATAGTTTCACTTACAGTATTTCTAAAAGGTATACGGTATAATAATTTGTAGACTAATGTTGAGGTCAATGTATAGTTAAGGTCCACAAAACTATACATTAGTCTATAATTGTATAATTTTGCCTATTTTATGCCTCCGTATAAGCTAATGCATTTGGTTACACTACAAAATTCAAAAATTAATAACCAACATAACAAAGTATTCATCTTACATACAACAGTGGGTCAACATAACTTTAAATAATCAAAATACGTTCTTCGCGTCCGATAGAATATTAATTCTTCTGTCTAAGACCAAAAGTTGTTTTGATACTAAATTTATCTGGTAGCTGTATTCACTTGAAATTTTATACGTAAAACTTGAGTAGAATTTTACACTCGGTTAATGCCCCGTATTGTCAGTGCAGTGTCTTCAGACGGTCGCTCACATTTCAGACTTGAATCAAACTTGTTTATACGGTAATTTACAGGCACTTTGATTTCATCAACTCACTTAGCTTTTTAATTTGTTTCTACTTCAGAATAGAAAACAACCATGTTCAAGCCAACAGTTTGCTCGTTTCCATGATATATAAATATCTGGAAGTAAATATATGATACAGTACTTCGCTTGCACCATTGCCGAAATGGCTTTCAAATACAGTGAATAGAAATACGCAAAATGCAGTCTACATCATTCAGAAGAGGATCCAGTGCTACTGGAAGAAGTAATTAAATTTAGTAACCGAAAGAAACTAGAAGATACAGAAAGAGTCCCAGTGCCAGAACAATTCCTTGCTATTTTATAGGCCGGATAGTGCATTTTAGGTCTCATCCCAAAGACCATTAGTTATGTAACTGATGAAACGAGGACCATTAGTTAAACAAACGAGGAGAGCGGATATGCGACCCCTAGAGTACTAGTGAAACAATAAATAAAAGACCACGGACCCGCACCTATAGTCTAATATGAATCATAGTTAATTTACATATCGAACGCTAATATTCAATAATTACTAGTAATAAAGAAATTAATCAGCGTTGAACTTCTTCAATTCATAATACTTTGATGCTTAATCATTTCACTAAAGCATGAGGTTCTAAATTTAAAGTAAAGGCGGATAGTTCATGTAATTTTAATCAGGGGCTTTGTTCTTTTCTAGCATAGTGTTGTCGTCTAGACAAGGCCAGAGGTGTAGAATTACCGTAATAAAAATGTGCTGCCATTTAGATCAAAACGAAACCCTGGTGCATTGCTGCCTATATTAACAGAATTTAATACAATTCTTAAGTTGGCGACTGTTAGTAAACCGCTGATGGAGAAGCACGTGCCACATGTTTCAAAAGGTTACTTAACTAAAATCTTTTTAAATCGATGAATATTGCGTCACTGTTATTATTTATGTCTTCTTTCAGACAAGCTATGTACAACCAAACCTGTACACAAAGACTGCTGCATTGAAGCACCTGAAATGGCTTTTTATGTGAGGTGCCGTTATCTATAGGCGTATCTAATATAGATTAATTATGCACTATTTTTCTCTTGACTTTACTTTATATGAAATACGTCAGTAAATATACTAAAGACAAATGATTAAGTAGTGCTTAGTGATCATAATTGCAATGACTGATTACCTTGTGTGCAATGTTCAGTAGGCAATTATAATTGAGGATACATCTCCATTGAAACTTTACTTAATCTGTATTGTACATTGATAATTACTCAGTCATTAGAATTACAAAACAGAATATTAAGTGTTCTGTAACAACACAAAATATAGGCACAAACCAGCACTTTTGTCAAATTTCAACGAAGTATGGCATTCGATTCAGTTAACTTCTTTATGCTAAAGTTACATTTGCACACGATTATCTCGGTTATTAATGACAGTTCACACAGAGTTGTACTGCATTATTATTAAATTTTAATGCTAAATTCTAATTCAATACGTTGCCGACAATAGAACAGGAATTGATTTAAACCGACTTACGGTCCAGCACACCATGCGTCTTCACAGAACAAGGGTCATTATTTTTATTACTGTTTACAGTCGTAGATCGAAATAACTGTTTATCATATTCAGCTACTTTAAAAAGCCTTACATTACTTACAGCAATAATGTAGCAATGCGATGTTACTTCTCCATAAACTTTAAAGACCTTTATAAGATGTGATTATAAAAGTAAAATGTCATTTAAATTACATAAAACTTTTATATAAACAACTTAGGAAATAAGTTATCAATCAATTATCTGTCCAAATCAATAAAATTTTTGGTTCTTCGCTATTGTTAATATTTGTAACTCTCCAGATCACATTGCTGGACCTAATTAAATGATAATAATAATAATTGAGTGTTTTGGGGGTTAAAACGATTACAGATATTTGACCACCTGCGGTTTGGAGGATAACCTATCAAGGGATTTTACTTGTTATTTATAATGTTTATGTCCCAATCCGGAACACGTCTCCATTTGATACTGTAAATGGCGATTTGGTCAACGTGTCCAATTAAGAAACTACTTTTCAGGGTCTTTGGTTGGGAATAAGACAGAGTGCACGGATCGATTCAACCCAACAAGGAACTAAGTTAGGAAGATTCTTTTGACGTGAAATTATGTTTAAAACCAGTTCAGTGGACATATACAGTAAGCATTAGCCATGGTTAACAAGTTGATCGCAACATTTTCCATTTGTATTGGTTAGTATTCAAGTAAACCCATATTTTAACACGATATATATTTATTACCCTCCCTATATGCAAAGTTACATCTTATGATTGGTAAGGATCGTAAATGAATGCTTGATATTTAAACGGTAACATACTGGAGAAAATCCTCGAAAGTAACCAATAAGAAATTTAGTCATCGCCGCATACTTTAATTACCATAATTAAGTCCTCAAATATTCTGAATTGATATGTCAGAAATAAAATAAGATCATAGTGTGTCTGTGTAAGCACGGTGTTGCTTACATTCATTCATGTAACCAAAAAAACATACGTAATTTATTGGATATTTAAGAAAGAACCTGTACATAATTGTATTCTGTTTTTTGTGAATATGTAAATATTACCCGCCAGACTTAGTTAATTACCCGGACCTCGTCCACGCTGAATGAGTCTAGGCACTATATTTTCCTATTGTGTTCTGCTTATAGATAAAATAACTTATTTTTGCTATCAATATGTTTGGTAATTTATTTGACTCAGTTTATTTCATACGGTAATTTCAAAGTTTCAACTTTGTGCTAAAGTTGTTTAAAAACTAACTCACAACTTGAATTCAGAGTGCTACACGCTGCAACTAGATGCTGAGGGATTGCGGCAAGAGAAATTATGTGTACATGTATTACATAATTGTTAAAGTTAATTTGCTAAAGAGGGTGTGTACTATACAGGACTTTAACAAATCATTTATTTTATGTGTTAATAATTATGTAAAAAATTGACGAAAAATTGTAGAAAACATATGGATAAAGATATGGGTCACTTCTTCTCCATTGTTATCACAATACTTTATAACCAACCTTTAGCAAACGGTTTTGATGCGAAATTGAAACTTATTGTGATATATAATTTAGTGCAATCTGAGATGGAATTGACACATCTTCGACTGGAACTTCAAAAACATATTCCGCTTTAGGGGGTTTAGTAGTATTTATCACGTATTGAATCTTCATTCGCTTAAGAAGGAGTATATGAGAGTGGCGCGAGGGTCGAGTGGTTATCGCTCTGGACTACCAATCCGGACGTCCCTGGTTCGAATCCCGGCCGGGACACTGGAAATTATACAAAAGCTTTTCAGTGTTTCAGACCCATCTAGAAATGAACTGGTTAGAAACCAAGAGGTAGTCTCGATAGTATGCAGGGCATTACATTCAGAACCTAAAAAACAGGGGTTGTTACAATTGAGCTATGGTTTGGTATCTGGATTCCAATGTATCTACATATGTCCTGTCAGGGGTGTATCACCTGAGGAGGCCGAGACTATAAACATAAATCTATTATAAGTCGTAGCCCAAAAAAAACTTACGGTTAGTCCAAAATTTTGTGCTTTGCCTACCAAGGTCCAATAATATGTCTTAATGTCAAAATCCAAACAAGTTGTAGTTTCCATATTGACTCGATAACTGCTCAATATGAAAATAATGTATTTTACACTGACTTTTTTCCAATAATTATGTTTATGACTTCACAGAGGTAAGCTCCGCCTAAATCTGCGGATTATTATCTTAAATACAATTATGTGATAATAGATTAGAAAAGTGGAAGGACTAGATCCGTATTACATGAATACCGAAACTTATTGCTTCTTCGTTGCGCATGTTTTAATTATAGTTTATAGTCTATATTACGAATAAACAGATTTATTGGAGTAGAATTAGCGTACCATGGCAATGATTAAAATTTCTGTAATATGGTCCAATAACCGGCTTGAATAGTTTCCCATGTATGAATATATTTGTATTCGAGTTAATAGCGTTTGCCAAAATGATTCATATAGGCTGGGCTTAGCTCTGTCATCTCAAAGTCTTACTTATTGACAAACAAGACATAATTATTTTATATTACATATCGACTCATTTTCCTATTAATAGTTTTAAAAATAGGAGGCATTCCATTGGATTGGGTATTAAAGTAGCAAACTGTAAATCGCTAATTCCTATAAGTTAGACCTATAACCAATACATATGGACTCAATACTTACATCTACAACTGCAAAGGCATATTAAGTACTATAAGTTTCAATGACATTAGAAGCTAAAATGTAATAAGACAATGAAAAGGGTATCCGTTGCATTTTATCGTCAGCTACGTATGACAGGATGTCTTTATTCATAAACCAAACTTATTTACACTCATAATTTAATCACTATAATAATAAATCTTAAAACAATGTATGATATGTATTTTAACATTTAATTTTAATACAAAATATAATTGCATCTATTTTCGTTCTGAAGGCCATATAAATAGTTACGTTTTGAAGGAAACATAATGTACCTTTAAATGTCACCTTCAAACAAAGTACAATTACTTATTACTATTTGAATTCATAATCTTATCATACATCCAAGCTTTAATGTATACATGTACATTAATTACCTACACGACGGATTCACTAGTTCACAAGCGATGTATATAAAATTTTGTTTTTGTTCTTAGACATTTGAAATATATATTCTAAACCTATGCTCTATGTGTTTATTTAGACAGTATATAATCTTGATATTGTGTTATACATTCAAAGATATCCCTGTCGGTAAATTTTGTGATTTAATGCATCTACATTGCAGACTACAAGAATTTATGCTTTTAGCAATTGCATTGATAGTTACACCAGCAAAGCATCCATGTGGCGCCTTCCAGCCTTTAACAATCTTTGGAAATTTATCAGCAGAGGAACCCAAAGCTTTTGATTTTTGAATTTGGAATACTTGTATATTTTCAATCATTATTTAAAAGTATGTTCAAACATGCGTTTCTTTTCATTGCGATGCTTAGTTCAACGTTAGCTTCAACACGAAAGTCCATTTAAAATCATGAAAAATGTAACCATGATATGACTTTGGTCACTGCTATGTTTTTAACATGTTACATTTCAAAGTATCGAATATTCATTAATTACTTTTTAATGCTTATTCTAATTCAATACGTTGCAATGACAATTAAGGAAACCGGGTTGGTCTATGGTGTTGAAAATATATGTCACCGCATATTAGATATTATTTTCTTGGCTTGGTAGTTTGCCAAGTTACAGTCAATTTATAAGGTCAAACAGCACAGAAATCATTACTGAAGTTGCTTGATCTTTACTTTTTTCTAGCTAGAAAACAAGGATCTTCAAGTTGTAATTGATTCTACAAGATCTTAATAGAAATAATACATTTGCACCGAAAACACACGTAGCCTTTAGTTTTTGACAGGTCATGCAGATAATTCACCTATTCCCCCTCTTCTATTAGACACATTGTACATGGCATTTAGTTATGATGTTTACATGCTTCTCTAATATACTAGTATACAATACTACAAGAACTCATGTCAATATTTACAGGGCTAGTGTCAAATCGTTTCTTATAGACCGTAAAAGAGAGGTAATGAAATGCAGCCTTAAATTGTTTCTTGGTGCTCGAACGGCATGTTTTAGTTCAGACTGGCGTTTGGGTAAAACCACCGGTATTTCTTAAGCTAGCTGAATTGCTTCTTCAAATATACAATTTCGAATGCTGGTATCTATATAACCAATAGATGTGATTGAACTTATTCCTATTCAACAATTTATACCATCAATCTAATTACAGAGATAACGAAAATATTGGTCACTAAAATACGTTGTAATAACCGCTCTTAACGTAGTAAGCTTTACATGCTTTGGTATAAGTGAGAAATAAAATATAAAAGAATACTAAATATGTACAATGTATGATATATTGATTATGAGCCGGATTGGAATATATGCCGCCA
This sequence comes from Saxidomus purpurata, assembly GCA_022818135.1. Lineage (NCBI taxonomy): Eukaryota > Metazoa > Mollusca > Bivalvia > Venerida > Veneridae > Saxidomus > Saxidomus purpurata. Next base: position 8,960,140 of record JAFMSR010000007.1, read on the forward strand.
GCATTTCCTACAGGCAGAACTGGGATAAAACTTAAATGAAAAAGTAGAAAATTGATTATACTAAAATAAGCATTGTTTTTCGGCGCAACTATATTAAGTTTGTTTTTGACCGGAAGTTGGTAATGTTTTAACTAACCGCAAATGAAATGACGAGTAGAATGTATAACAGTTTAAGAATTGAAAATTTACTTACTCTACAAGACACCTTTTAATTGGATAATAAATTGAAAAAAGTATTTAAAAGACCAAACTTCCTCTAAAATTTAGATGCATAAAATTATGACAGAAATAAAACTTAATTTAGTCTACGCGGCCCAATCTCAGTATCAATAATCCACTAAATCCTTACGAATTTTTTTTAAAAGCCGCGGCTTATTTTCGAGGTTTTATGGTTGTTTACTTTTTGTCCTTCTGTGTGATAGCTCACGGAATAATGTGTTGTGCATCCTAAAGAGAATCTAGTATCATGATCAGTGTAACTCCAAAACTAAACATTTTGGACATTTGGGTATTGCAGCAATTTATTTGCTTATCAGTCTTCATGAAACCTGAGTCATCAATGCACACACGAGTAACCATCTTGCCTCCAAATATAATGGGACTGAATTCTGCATTTCCCAGGTATTGTTGAGTGACTTTGTTGAATATGATATATTTCGATTTACTTAATTTGAATTCAAAATCGTTCAACTGAATCTGCTTACAAAAGAATAACTTCGAAAGAAATACAGGACTTTTGTAAAAATCAGAATATGGATTTTCATAAAGTTCTTTATACTTCGGTGATGTAACATTTTCAAGGACTTGCGACAAAACCATTGGGTGCAATTGCTTAAACTCCCAAAAATATGGCTTTAATACAAGTGTTGTATTTCGAGAATTCAAGGACCAAACTTTATTCATATTTTTTCTTACCATGCTTAAAAGCCTCTTGTTGCCAATTGAACGCGAATTTTTCATGAAGAGGACAATAAGAAGTTCTTTTGTTTCTAAAGGATTCGTTATATCATAGTAACATTTATCTATTATCCATTCGTGTGACCAAGGGGATTCTATGTTTGATATGTTGTACCTCTTCGGGAAGTAATCGTGCACAAAAAATGATTCTTCGGATAGTAACTTGATATATACATGTATAATGAATTGATCATTAATCCAATGAGATGTAGGGAGGACACATCGGCCTGCAGAGTCTGGTAGATGCATAGAGGGACACAAAATGTCTTTGCATTGTTCACTTGCCTGAAACATATGAAGAAATATACAATGATAAAATAAAGTTATGGGTAGGGATTCAAACGTTTCTTTACATTTTAAGATGCATTAGTGTAGTCGTAGGTAGAGTACAAAAGAATTATAAATTGAATAATATTAGCGATTAATTCCAAGTTGCACTTTAAATATTCGTACATCTATATAAAACAACACATTCATGTTTAGAATGATAAATGAACTATGTTCTGTTTAGTTTTTCCACACGTTGACGTATTACATTCATAATGTCGTCACTTCTACGCAAAAAAGTGTTTTCAGACATCATTTGTTATTCATTGCAATACAAAAATACCGGCTTTTTATCTATTGCATTCATATCTAAAACACATTTTTCTTTGTAGTATTAGAGCTGCAAGTAACTTTACATCCAGAGTGCTAATTCGACTTTAATCGGGTGTATAAGGACTTTAATAACTGTATGAAGTTGTTTGCAATCTATTTCAATCTATGCTTTACTTACTAAATACTCTACAGACTGAAGCGTTACCTAGCCAACCGGAAATTGGTGGCTATTTGTTTTACTTCAAAATGACTCATTTGATGAAAGGTCGGTCATATTTGACACTCAGCCAATCAAGTACAAAGCACCTTTAGCTGTTGTATTTATTAACTAATATAAACTTTCCAGATTACACTTCAGAAAGAAACTATTTCATTGAGCCGGTGACAGACATAGTGCCGATCAACGTTTTGTAAATTACTTAATTTTGACGAAACGTTATGTATTTGAATTTACATTAATAGCTGCTGGAATGTAGTTTTCTTTTCAACTTTCAACTATCTGCCCACCGATTAACTTCATGTATACAGCATATAAAGTCATCTGATGTGTATATCATATCGACCTTCTATGTCAATACTTACTTCATATCTTGAATCGAGTAAACATGCTCTATCCTGATGTGAACGCATACTTCTTCTTTGTGACATTACATCTGTAATGTAGCTCTGATCAAGAAGAGCAGTTAGAGAGCCTACATCAAATTCAGGAAATTTTGTATCAAAATCACTACTGCATTCCATATCCGTCCAGAAATTCTCACTGCTACATATATGACAAAATACATTTGCATACATATTACTATAGCGGAAAGGGGAAACAAGTCCACTCGCACAGGCTTCAAAAACATCTTCTGGTGAAATGTTGAGGTCATATCTAAGTCTAAAGTCAGTGCTCTGACATGTATCTATTAAGTCTTTGTAGCAAAGATTTGATCGTTCGATTGGTGTATCATGTGGTACGGAAAACTTTACATCACAATAATCAGGAAAGTATTCAGTTTCTAGGCCAAGAATAATGGTAGATCCATCGGCAAAAAAGCCACCTTGTACGAAATAATCGCATACAATCGCGGCATTCCAAATTATGCCATCTTCTATATCATGTTCTGCTGCACAGGAGGGATTTTTATAAATCTTTCCTGTCGCTTTTGAAGACACAGGCAACATACTTCCCCATGGTGCAACCTTTTTCTCTCCACAAACTTCCCTTCTCTTGGGCAATTTATCATAATTCTTGCCCGCTGAAATCATCAAAAACGACTGTGATCCGATCTTACGGAAAGCATTGGTATATTGCCGCGTTACTGGGTAGAGACATTCGACATACGGAGTACTGTCATTGGGCCAGTTAGTATTTTGGTCTTTATACAGTCTAGTGGACATACGTTTAGCAATGTTAGTTAAGGATGTATTTGTTTCAAGCAAACCGTTGCGGTCGTCATCTGGGAAGCAGCAATTTCCGGTGCATGATGGCTCACAGGAACAAGCTGAAACACAGAAACCTTCATAATAACACGACTTACACATTCAAAAGGTGAAAGAGAGGGCTTGAATGGAACAACTATAATAGTATATAATGAACAATACTTCAATTTTCAAAGTGGACAGCAAGGACACAGTCACTTTTTCAATATTGAGTTGATGGTATTAAAACCGAAGACCTCTGTAAGCACGGATCTTGTTTTGCCAAGCAAACAATTAGAAAACAGACAAAGTCTGGGTGAGAAGTTGTTGCTTCACAATAATAGGCACCTTATCTTTGGATCATGTGAAGGCAATCGATACCGTTTGAATAGTTGCTGAATGGCGATTGTTCTAAGCCAGTATTCATTGATTTTAGGTTCGGAATTTTTTTTTGGATACATCTCTTATTATGATACCGGTTAACATTCTTATTTTCGTAAACAAGAGCTGCCAATGGGTTCAAATTGTTTGTTCATTTAACGTGATCGAGCATTGTCCGTCATCCACTCACATTCTTAAATTGTCCACGCCTGAAAAAACTAGACGTTTCCCTTCACGCTATCATTCAGGCACTTCTACATTGTAACATGAAGAGACTTAACGTCTACCTACATTGTACATGCCTCTTCCTCTTAACCCCAGTTAAGGAGATTGGTTCTAACTATTTTCAGTAATGGACATAATCAAGCAAAACTAAAGTTTGGATGAATTCAGAAAACAACAATTGAACTGCAATGTTGTCATTTGTAAAGATTTATATTTCGTACTATAACACGACTGGCATTCTAATACATTATAATCCAATGAAATGCCTCATTTCAATAAAAAAAAGAAAAAAAAATTATTTACCCTAATATTTACTCAATACCTCAAATATACCACTAATTAGTTCTATATTTTCCCCGCAGGTAGGACTGTGATCTTCATATTTCAAAAATCAAAGTTCATACACAACATATCTATAGAACTAAATACTTCTTTTAAACATATTATTCTTGCGTCTACTTTTTAATCCTGACATATATGGTTCACACTATTTTCTTACGTATTAGTGACAAGCTACCCGTTTCAGTTTTTTTTTTTTTTTGCTGCTGTCTTCTAAAACAAGACTGTCTTGTTAAAGTTTTTAACAATATTTAGGAACTTTTTGCACTTTCGTGATATCACGATGTCACCTGTAATTAAAAAAATTTGTTTATACTAGAACGTATGTAAAATATAAAGTAAACCAATACACGTATGTAAACTATAAAGTAAACCAATACACGTATGTAAAATATAAAGTAAACCAATACACGTATGTAAAATATAAAGTAAACCAATACACATGTATCATAACAACAAGACTCTTGACACTAAGCTGGTCATCAGAACATACTGTATATTATTGGGACAACATCTATTCTACGATGTACTATTAATTTTAGAACCAGTTACTGTTTTTCAAATAAGAGCAACGAGAAAAGCGTCCAATCTATTAATGTTGTGACTGTAGAAGCATTCACATCAGAAGACAAAAGAAGTGACTGCCGACAGATTTGGAGAAACTATTTGCAGCGATTTTCCGGCTGTATGTTTTGGCATAAAATGACGTATACATTTATAGCCAATGCAATTTCAACAATCATGTAATGTAAGGAGATATGACTCACAATTTACCGAGTAGTAATGTTTTACAGAGCAAGTATCTATGTATTCACCGCTAACAAAGTGATAATGTTCTACAGGTGGCCTCAGACCACAGTTATTTGCCCTTGGTTGACCACAATACGGAAGCAGTTATAGGTAAAATAGTGCTTGTGTTTGATGCTGGATATTTATAATTTTTTGAATGAAAGATATAGGATAAAGGGCATTTATTGGAAGAGAAGACCTAAAATAGCATGAAAATGATAATTTTATTGAAGTTTTTATGTCAGAAAATATTACTTGACTGCTTGTTTACAGTAGTGATTTTGCATGGTTCCGACCATTTACAGAGATTATTCATACTCATGAACTTTGACCTGAAATGGTGAAAAAAAATGCCGGTCAACCTATAGTTTACTGGAGCTTAAAATGTTGCACTTGGATGATATTATTCAGAACAGGTTAGTTTTATTTGATTGGGATATCAGAGAAATTGCCAGCTGGCATAGTGTTTATATAGAACATATAGTAAAAATAACTGTGGTCTGAGGCCTGATATAGCGGGAAGTTTGAACAGTGGTAATTTTGTTTGAAATTGAATAACTTGTTTATTTTCAAAGATATCTTTATGAAACTTGGTCATAGTGCAGACAGATGCTGTAAGAACATGTGAATTGCAGAAATTATATATAATTATGAATTTTCTTTATATTATTTCATATTATATAATAAAAATATGTAATATTTTTCTGAAAAACTGGGAAATGGCTACTTTCACTTCAGCATGTCATTTAAAATTAGCCCAGAGATAATTTTTGGTATCAAGTGCAGCTAAGTTTATATATGGGGGTTTAAATTGATGGATATTTGAAAGAAAAAATACAGAAAAACATTTGCAATATCATTCCAGAAATTCAGAGATGCCACATTTGGGCAGGGCTGTCACAGTGAGCAGTTGGTGGGATGTGTGGTATTAATCAAAGACCAACTTTGTAGATGCAACACTGCACATAACACTTACCGGTAAGCTGGGATACTTTGTCTGCCACCTTATTTGATTGCTGGACCCAGTTGAATAGATTTAGTTTGACTTATGTCATGTACCGCAGAATTTGATTGCAGAGCATTTGATCTTTGTACCTGATATTGCCCACACTGATGGGCTGAAATGTCTGAGCCGGAGGAAATTTTCAGGCCAGAGGGTCTTTTTAGACTGTCTTCTGCTTGGTTGTAAGTATTCGCAAAGTACTAGACATGTATTTGAGATGGCAAAGGCAGTTTTCCTCTACTTTATGATAGGTGTCCGGGAAGACCGGCAAGTCTGGTCAAGGTTATTTTCAGTGTTTATTTACTATTTTGCATTAAATTGTTTACTGTTTTCTGTTCCATGCACCCATTCATGTTTTGAGGTGTAAATATGTAGTATCTGGTGACTTTTTATTGTTCAATGACAGTGTTTTTATTGTGAAATCAGTCAGTTCACATGTACTGAGCTTGTGAATTTTTCATACAGGCAGCCGCAGTAACTGGAAACTTGTGGAATTTCACTGAAAACACTCTTTCAATACAAGTGAAGACTTAAGTAAATGTTTTTAGTTGACAGTTCATTAATTTTTATTCATAAATGACATAAAAAATGATAATATTTTCAAAATTTAGACTTAGAGCAACGTTACAAAGCATCTGGTGTAGCACATATAGAATTTGAAGTCAGCCGCAGTGATTGAAGACATAATTCAGTGCCAGATATTGATTTGTTCACTGTTTTGGTTAATCTATTTCACTTTTATACAATTAGAAATTATTTATAGGATTTTTCTGCATGATTGCACAGTTCATATGTGTTGTAATACTAAAATACAGTTCAAGGGAGGTAATTTCATCTACATTTGTAATGACCATGATCTGTATTATGACCCAAGGATATTGATTGACAAGGGTCAAGTAAGTCCAAACTAGTGAATTGACTTGGTAGAATGTGTTTTCTTGTATTGCAGATGTCTTTAAGTGTTCAAGTCCTTTGACAGCAGGTTGTGCTTAATATTTATCAGTATTTTGCAGGGTTTGTTTTTATATTCCTCATTTTCTTTGAATTTGACCGAAGGAATGAGATGCTTATTCGGAGAGATGAACTTTCATGTACTGGCAATTGTTTGCCCTCTCCACTACACCATTGTTATGCGGATGAATTGTGGATGTAAGGCTGTAATTTGCATTATCTGTAAAGTAATTATTTCTTCACAGATAGACGTTGATGGACCTGTTCTCGGCATTGCATTCCTGCATGCTTGTGCCAATATTCAGTTTCTCTGTTGAAGTTGCACTCATATTTATCTTCACAATATCAAATATTAACTGTTTTTCACTCTCTTCCAGGTACTGGTTAGTGGTACAGTGACTGACAAGGAATAAGGAGCAGTTTCATCAGCTTTTTGTGACCGACTGTGGCACACTGGTACTAGCAACAATTACACTTGGAGCAGTCCCCTAAAAACAGCTTAGTGTGGTGCGAAAGACACAAGGTACTTGTGTGTAATAAGTCATGACATAGCTTGACTAAGGCTACTGAGACCTAGTATCAACTGGACTGGGGCTATTAAGACTTCATTCAGTGGTTCCTGGCTGGAATTTGGATGTATTCCTGTTTGTGTCCCCCTGTCATAGGTATGCGGTAGACGTGAATAGTGCAAAAGGAGCTATTTCCTGAGGATAATGAGTAACTGGACCTTTATTTCTACTCAAAATGGCATCATTGCAGTAGCAGAAGTTCTCTTGAAACAAAACTTTGAGATTTAAGACTTTAGATCACCAGTAGCATCTGGTAGCCTAACTTGGGAATGATGCATATCTAGCCACTTTGATAATTTGGCTGTCTCAAATGTTGTATAGAGGCATTTTCTATTGCCCATATCTATAGAACTAGTGGTACTAGAAATATAAATGAGCAATCATTTTAATTGTTAGATCATAGCCTTTCAGAAAAGTATAAATTTGACACTTTTGAATTTTTTAAGAATGATATAATACAATGATACTATTACATAACGTGTCATTTTTATCATGTATTGGGTCAAAAAATAAAATTTCCAAAAATATTGCATCCAGCTAAGATTTGAAAGTATTTTCTAGTAGACTTTGATAAACTGAACAGATTGCTTTTTACCAGATGAAAAAATTCCTACAAATAAAAAAGTTATTGCAGTTTAACTTTTTGAATTTCTCAGTTCGGTCAAGCCGCAGTCTGGCTTGAGAGCTGAATATACTTGTATTAGATAAAAGGCTCTAACTTCATCAATACTCATGATTAAGACTTCAAACTTTGCACACTTGTTCATAATACTCAAGAGGTCATGTCTGATAATTTTTATTGAGTTCAAACAAAAAATCTTGGTTAAATAGGCCTCAGACCACAGTTATTTGCCCTTGGTTGACCACAATACGGAAGCAGTTATAGGTAAAATAGTGCTTGTGTTTGATGCTGGATATTTATAATTTTTTGAATGAAAGATATAGGATAAAGGGCATTTATTGGAAGAGAAGACCTAAAATAGCATGAAAATGATAATTTTATTGAAGTTTTTATGTCAGAAAATATTACTTGACTGCTTGTTTACAGTAGTGATTTTGCATGGTTCCGACCATTTACAGAGATTATTCATACTCATGAACTTTGACCTGAAATGGTGAAAAAAAATGCCGGTCAACCTATAGTTTACTGGAGCTTAAAATGTTGCACTTGGATGATATTATTCAGAACAGGTTAGTTTTATTTGATTGGGATGTCAGAGAAATTGCCAGCTGGCATAGTGTTTATATAGAACAAATAGTAAAAATAACTGTGGTCTGAGGCCAGGTAAGGTATTTACGTAAAACGGTGTAAAAGATGCTATTGATCATTATTATTTCGTTCTTTAAATGCAAAATACAAAAATTTAGATAAATTGTTCAATATCTGGGTATTTGAAGCAGACATTAAATTTTCAAACTTATGTACTGTTGGCCAACGACAAAAATTTGGTTTTAAATATTTGCGACGTAGATTGTAACACTTCGGGCAAACCAACTAAAAATGGAATTCGTTTTCTACTACATTTAAATTGCATTTTGTACAAAGTCTATTTTCTCGTATAACATTTTCATATCGTCCGGTTTCTATTGCTAAATTATGTGACGATAATCTAAATTTTGTAAGTGAAATTCGAAAATCTCAAAGTTATTATTGTTACATTCATAGATAATAATTAGTTAACACTAATATTATTGAACCAACAAAGCACTGTATTGTAAATCATGAAATATTCGAGAGATATTCATTTTCGCCTTTTTTCGCGAGAGCACTCGTTCGCGAATTCATCATTTCGCTCATTCAAAGTTTTCTGGCCATGGACGATTTTCGGAAACATACGGATTCTCTGGCTCGCAAATTCATAGTTTCGTGAATTGATCCGGACATAAAAAAAAATCGCGACAATTTTGTCTCGCAAATTCAAAGTGATTAGCAGTATTGGTCAGTGCATTTCTTTCATACCTTACAAATTTAAAAGGTGGACAAGGATCAATAAAATTCATTGAACTGCTGAGTGATGATTATTGAAATATTACAGTTAAACATTTCAAAAGTCAATTTTCTCAAACTGCAATTAGAATATGTTTGAGTAATACAATCATTACTTAATATGCTGTAAAAATACGGAATGTCCACTCTAGATGGCGGATAACCTATTGCTAATAACACATTAATTTATTTTTTTTTATTTTGTTTGAAAGGTTTTGAGTAAATATTTTGTCGTTCGACGTTGAGACCATATTTTCAGAGCAAAATTAATTCGGCTAGCTAAACGAAAGTTAGAAAAATTGTCACACATTCAGGATTCGTCAAGCCAATGTAAAAAATCTGTATACCAAAGAACGAACCAGAATTAAATGACACACTGCATTTTCTTAATTTCATTGCTGTTGCGTAAGAAATTATTGCGCAAATCGGTTTGTGATACGTTTTCACTCAAATTATCGCTGATTTTCTGTGGGAGCTTTTCAAAACAAAATGATAATAATTGCAATTATATGAATAAAATATTGTTTAAAATAAAATCAATTAATCTGGATATAGTTGAAAAATAGTACAGTTATTTTTAAAGAAAGATCGCCAATATGTTCAAAAACATTTTAGTCGATTCATTTCATTTCAAATTTCTTTAACATTTTAAATACACGCAGAAAAACGCAAAATCTGTGAGCGATTTTTTATACAAACGACCGCGATGTCACATCATTGCAACAGAAAAAATAAACATATACCGAAGTCACGCCTAAAATGTAAAAGTAATGACTAGAATCAACATCACACGCATAAAATTCTACATAAAAATTGAGAAAATCCGATGAAAATGCTGATGAGCTTGGTTTGACGGCACTGCTTTGCTATATGTGTATACAGTCCAACCTCTCCACAACAATACCAAAGGGAATATCAATTTTTGTTTGGTGTGGAGAGGTTGTTGTTTTTGGGAGGTTAATTTGTTCAGATATAACTGCTTTGGGAAATAAAACATCTGTCTTTGTAGAGATGTTTTGCTCTTCAGAGGTGTTGTTTAGAGAGGTTGGACTGTATGTCTAACTAAGACTTTAATATTTGCCGTTTTCCGACAATACTTTATTTTATGTTTTTCTATTTCCAGAAAACTACCTGTCTGATTCACATTTTAATGTCGACAAGTCAATTAAAAATTTAGGGCCCTTACATTATATTAAATGACGAAAATGTGCTGACTGATCCAACGATGCCAGTGATTTAAAGTAAGTTGATATGCCGAAATCGTCGAATTGTCAATACGGATTTGTTCAGGTCGGCATATATACATCTATTAAACAGTAGATATGCACCGTCAAAAACTTATCTATTTTGACGTTGGTAATTTTGAGTACGTCCCTGGTAACGTCAGCTATGGACGCCGCCATCTCGGAAATCAACGCGACGCACGACGTCACTTTGCATTACGCCCTATTGAGAAAATCACAAAAATGCGGATATTTACGTTTTGATTAGAAATAATGGAAAAAATAAAAAAGATGCCTTGAGATATTTAGTTTCCAGATATAAATATGCTATAAACAGCAAAAATACATGCAATGGCAATAAGAAACTAGTTGGCCAAAATTAGGTGGAACAGACTTTAGTCAGTTATTGTATGATATGTTAATTACTTAAGTCTTTGTGATAATGATATTATACTGATATTAACGTTTGGTAAATCTGGACATTCTTATGTGCTACATTGTTTTTTGATACCATGAAGAAAAACAAATAAAGTAGTCATATCGGTTGATGTTTCCGGTACGTTCCGTACTCCACGAGGTCTGGTCTGGTCAGGCTTTTAACCCCGACAAAAACCGTCGTACATAAGACAGTTCGGCTCACGCATCAAGGACGACAGACTTGACGAAAACTACTGAAGATGTAAATCTGGTTCTAGCTTCTCAAACATTTCAGGACTTCAACACGCCATCGGCCAATCGTACAAAAATTTGACTCATCTTTTGTCTTCTCCAAGGCAAAAAAAAAATTACATGTCTTCTATGCTGTTTCATTTTCCGTTGATGTCCATTGACCTTTTTCCACATGTAAACTTGATTTAGGATATTCCAAGTTAACAATAACAGCTAGCTCAAATATGCGTTTCGAACAATGGCGTCATCGTGCTTTGACTTCATAAAACAGAACGTGCTGCCTTTCCTTTCAAACCATTTGAGGAATCGTACATTGATTTGCTGTTTCGGCAGTTTCAGCAAATTTATTAAAGTTCTCAGCCAGACCTCCCAAAGGTATGCAACATTTGGCTTGCTGCTGACGGACATGTGATAATGCACTTTGGGTCAATACACTTTACCATGCAAAAATGTATATACTAGCATTACATCGATGCCTTTTAACCCTCAGTATATAATACTTTGGTTTCTTTTGAAATAGATGTGTAGTAAAAGACAAGGTTTTCTAAAAGCAGACAAACAACATAGAAAAAAACATTGCTTCAATTTCAAAATTTGAGCTGTTTGAGTATATCTTTAAGTATAATGATTATAGTAATGAATACTAGGATGAATACCACAACCCCCGGTTACACATATATTTGATACATAAAGTTTGCCACATGATTTATAGTCCTTCAGTAGACAATGTCAATGATTTCAGAGGAATGAAAAAAAAAAAAGTTTCTCCAAAATTGAAAGCTTAGAAATGTAAGAGCATAGTGTGCTTATAGTTTTTTGATAAAATATCTTGAACATTTTTTATGGCAGTGGGCATCAATCATGTGCAGGATAATGTATATAATTTGTGACTATAGTTTGTGACTGTGTATTCAACAGAATCGGCTTACCAGCAATTACCTACCCCTATTAAAAGTGACTATAGGTGTCAGAGATGCAGCCAAACAAGGAACAGGATACAAAATGTACATGAAAGAAACATAGCTTGTATTTCAAAAGACTGCAGCAAAGTAAGACGTGTATAGTTTGTAAGTCAAGATTACATTACATTCTGTACTATAATTATACAGTTTAAATATATCATATTAAGTCCAGTTACTTCATGTGACTGATTTTATTAAGCCATGAAGTAAAGATTAAGCATTGCGGCAAAGTGTAGAATGCATAACGAACCACCAAACGGACGAATAATTATGTCATTTCGTCACCAGTAATGTGATAAATACTAACAAATTATTGTTCAAGTAAAATATATAATTTTACTATGCAGAATCATGCATATTTTGAACAACTGAATGTTGATAATTGGGAATTTTTCAAATGCAACATAATAACGATGAAAATATCCATATTTTAACTACTTTGTGAAACATGTATATGCAAAAGGTTGTATAACCATAATGTTATAATATAACATTAGATTTGCAATAACACCTAGTTCTATCAACAAATATTATAATGTTGTGATATATTTCAAACAAGAAAACTATTGTAAAGGCATATAATATGAAAAACAGAAAATATGTGCACTCACTGTGAAAATGGCATTTGGGATGCAACATACTAGTATTGTACTATAAGTACTGTTTTGTTAATCAGGTTGTCTTTGATGGTTAGATGGACATTGACTCAGGATGAGTATTTCACTTACCTGTACAGCATGAATTTGGCCTTGTTGTGTCATTGGATGCGTCATCACGACATACGTCACTTCCGGGACAGACTATTCGTAGCATCTGGCGAATTAGATCTCGTGTTGTGCTGCTATGGTTCATGCTCCCACTTCCAATAGTTAACAGACAAAGGAAGGACAGGATGTAAGCTAAAGCCATGATGTACTGTAAAATAAAAAATAATTTAACGACAGCTTGGAGACGGGAAATATATATAGCGCATGTTCAATCAATCTGGCGAGGCGTGTTGTTTATACAAGGTATACGATATGATGTACGATTTCGAAAGCAAATGTTGCAATGAGCCCCGCTGTGATAAAACCAACGTTTGTGCTTTTTATTAAAAATGTAAAACGACGATAAGAAATTTTTTATTGTGCTATAAGTAGTGTTTTGTTAATCAGGTTGTCTTTGATGGTTAGGCAAATAGTTTAAGTCAAATCATACTACGGAGAGAAGAAATACCTCATTAATGTCATGTTAACTTCGGAAGTTGAACATATAAAATGATGCTCAGTTTCAGTAGCTGTAACCCTCACGTCCAGTTTGAACTGCTCACGCTCTGGTGTAACCCCTGGGTATTTTCCGTACCGAATCAAATACAGCTCAAGAAAGCTATCGAAATATCATAGATATTGTTTAACTAAAATAATCATCACTCTTACTTAATCAAACAATCTGTCACGAGAGGACATTTACCAGTTACGAGAAGGGCGTTTGAGAAAAAAATAATGCAAAAATATCGAGATCCTATCTCTGTTTTGTACCTCATGTATCTTGTTAAACTCATTACAGTTAAACTTGTGCAAGCTACCATCGGTGAACAACAACTTGTCTCGGACTCCCCGTTGAAAATCGCTCTTAAAAAGAATGCAAAAAGTGACCACTTGCGGACCGCGACCAGCCCCTAGCCAAAGTCATTCCTGTAGGTCAGATAACAAACAACGCCCACATGTTGGAAATCCTCTAAAAATCAGCTTGTTATTATCAAAGACCTAAAATACTACAGACAAGAATTTGGTATTTTAGGTCTTTAATAATAACAAGCTGATTTTTCGAGGATTTCAAACCTAAACGATGGGTACGATTGAAAAATTGCTAGTGTGCACCGGTCCATTGTAATTCAATTAACAGTTAAAATACTGTAGAACACAAAAAAGTATGCTGCAGTTTATGTGTATAATGAATCTCCAAACGACGCAGTCAATTTTATTACTAAACAGAAAATATATCTTACCTTATCAGATCATATCTTTCTGTTTGTATGTACTATATAGTATGTGTGCAAGTTATACGGCAATCTCCACACACTGCTGTGTTTTGCCAAGTCTGAACTTACAGTGGGGATGTATTTTGCGACCAGAACATTTTATCACTGAAATGTAGTCATGGAAACATATTACGTGAAAGCGCATGCGCAACTGGTAAAACGTTATTTCATCAATAAATTAACGATATACATGTATCTTACAGGTCTGTCTTTGTTCATATGGTATTGGCTCGACAAAAAAGCAGTGCATCATACCCTAATTATATATTTAATATTTCCCAGATATAAAGGTACAGTTAATTCAACAAAACAGAAACAGAAAAAGGGTTAATATCAATTTAAATGTCAGTCAAAAAATGTCGTTTTGGCATAACGTTAATATTTATTGCGATATAGCGGAATTTTAATTTCATAAGTATATTGCATATAATTATGTTACTTTATTACAAAGGGTAATACGGAATTTATCCTCTATCTATTTATTCTGCCTTGAAATCCACTCTCGGGTACTGACGTGCACGTCAGTGTAGAGAAAGCGTTTTGTAAAGTTTTGGTAGAGATACTCCAATTAAACTAATGAGACTGAATAAGAGTATGACAGTTTTACATACAGGAATAAAAGTGAAAATCTGGTTAAAGTATATATGACTCAGGGATAACTCGAGGGCGCAGGCTGCGTGAACTCACCAATACCACGCTGTAGAACAGCATAAGCTGGGAGGCTATTCCACATCTCAACCGTACATGGAAGGAAGGAATATTTAAAATAATTTACTAATGTGTGTATTTGTCCGAAGGAGAGGGAGCGCATGTGGTGAGTAATCGTAGTGGGTTTCTCAAGATATGACGGAAGCGGAACTGCCACCAAGCCATAGGCAACTTTATAAAACATGATCAGTCCAGCAGTGTTTCGTCTGTCATATAAAGTCTGCTATCCAAGCTCATTTTGCATACTGGTGGCACTGTCATATTTTTAATAGTTATTTTTCTGCCAACAAATTATCATATGCTGAACCTTTTCTAGGTATAAGGACTCCAACCGAGTGAAGCATACATGTAGTCTGCTCGTGGTCTAACTGTTATTATTATGCCACTTCCTTGATATTATTTTGTATTTTAGTATTTATATTCCAGCCAATGAATCCAAGAGTTTTATTAGCATTAGATGTTATACGATTAATATGAGTATTCCACGTAAGGTCTTTTGAAATGTCAATATACTTTACACAAAGAAGTGCCGGATTGTGTCTTTGCTTTCGTGATGATAAGCACAATCCTGTCTAAATGATAGTGCAGTTTGTCGTTTCCTGACAGAAAAAAGTTTTAATATAGCAATATCTCTCACGTATCTAAATAAAACATCGCGGAGAGATGCGGAGTACCTGAAATACGTCAATAGCTATTTTCGCGAAAATAGAATTTCATATACGAAAATATATTCTTTTGGTTAAATTATGTGTTAAACTTGTAAAAAAAAGTTAGCCCATCATGAAAATAATTAAATTTGTAGATTATTGTCCAAAATGACTGGATTAAAATTTCTCTCTTAAAGCCACTTTGCACACACTGGGTCCTAATATAGGAGCCAAGCACACACGACCGACTTTTAGTACTTCCGTACTTTGAGACATTGAGATATTGAGACATCGTATATTATCTAACCAATCATTTAGTTTAAACAATATTTTATTAACTCAATGCATTTACAAAATAAGAACATTATATAGTCATTACATACAGGATATAGTAGAAAGCTAACAGTTTTTTTATAAACTCTCTCCTTACAATCATTTATTAGGAAAGACAGCAATCATAACTAGTACATGTAATTATTAACCAGTACATTATTTGTCCACTTCAAAGTTACGAAACTACGTGTTTACCCAGCAAGTGTCCTGACCAGAAATTGAACCTGAAGCCTAACTGGTTTATGAAATTAATGCACTAAACAACACAATACTTGGATTCATATACCTGTTGATGTTAATTAGCTGAATATTTGATAAAACGCTAACTGAATCAGTACTAAATTAGCATGTTTACAGAACGGAAAATTAGTTCTGTTAGAGAAATTAGCTTCATGAAACTAGGTGAGAAACTGTTTAAGCAAACCATAGCAACTCTCTGTATGGCCTCTAACCCTTTTATATTATCCTGATAAAACTGGCAATTTACTAGGGATGAAAACAGTGACACCTTAGTTAATAAGCAGAGAGAAAAATCAATACACTGTACTTTACCTATCCCATGCTATTTTCAATTATCCTGTATTCTTAAATACTACAATAGCGGCAACACATGTATCCTAAGGTAATTATTATTATACTTGTTCTAATGTTATCATTGTTCTGTTTGTTCTAAAGTACTCATTGTTCTGCTTGTTCTAAGGTAATCATTGTTCTGTTTGTTCTAAAGTACTCATTGTTCTGCTTGTTCTAAGGTAATCATTGTTCTGTTTGTTCTAAAGTACTCATTGTTCTGCTTGTTCTAAGGTAATCATTGTTCTGTTTGTTCTAAAGTACTCATTGTTCTGCTTGTTCTAAGGTAATCATTGTTCTGTTTGTTCTAAAGTACTCATTGTTCTACTTGTTCTAAGGTAATCAATGTTCTGTTTGTTCTAAAGTACTCATTGTTCTACTGTAATCATTGTTCTGTTTGTTCTAAAGTACTCATCGTTCTACTTGTTCTAAGGTAATTTGAAATACCATCGCTCGAATGAGACGATCAAGTTTAAAGAAAGAGAAATAATACTGACAGTTTTCCCTCAGTACATGAACAAATGATATTGACAAGTAATTCTGTGTTTAATTTGTTCTATAATTTGAACAAAATTTATCTGAAATTTCTTAACATGCAACTGGTTCTCGATTCATTGTGAGGGTTTTAATGCAACAGTACAGAATGACAAGGATTTCGTAATACAGAATATTTCAAGGGACACTCATAATGATTTTGTTGTTGTTATTTTGTTGTGTAATGAAGTGGCAACATGATCTATTCAACAAAACAAAAAATATCAATGTTCTTTGGTGCAAATTTTTGAATGACAGTCAGTTATGATGTACCTGGTGACGTAAATTAAATTATTACTGTTCATTTAGGATAATGAGACAATGACGTAATAGATATTTGTGTACACAAAAAATTACACTCATTGCATAAAAAGTAGATCATGCGTGTAAGAAAGATTTACAAAAATGTAATTCGTATATTATATGATGAGTTGTTCACAGTAATACTGGACATTTCTACTGCGTCACTGGCATATTATCCTAAATAAACTGTAACTCCCCCTACCATATAATTAATATATATACATGTTTCGTAAATAGTTAGTCTAAAAGGACTGTTTTGGTTAAAAGTGTCGACTATACGATTATTAAATATAATATATATTTAATGTATTTTGAAATTTTATCTCTTTATCAATTTGTTCGTTTAACCATTGTTAACGTTTCGCTACAGTGTGTTCAGAGTTTCCTCGAGCTCCAACAGCAAAGATTTTCATCTCCCACTCCGTTAACATATAAAACATATTTACATAATTCAATTTAAAGATTGTTTGTCAAAGAAATTAATCACAACAAAATAGTTTCAAGGTGATTTTAAAAAAAAAACGTTGCACATTTGTTGTAAATTGTAAATTTTTTTCCGTGCGTGACCAAAAATGATTTTTTACATATAGTGACAATAAACGCAATCGTAACGGCAAGGTGTCTCACTTGTCGAAAACTTGAAAAGCTTTACCATTTTTTGCGTTATGGTGTCCTAAAATTATTTGAAATCATAGATTTTAAACTTATGTCAGCTAGCAAAATTAGTGAACAGATGTGAAAACCTATTTGATACCATGATAGGAAATGTATGTTTAGTAAATATATCTTTTGTATTCACAGGTGAAAAGCAAAGTTCAGACTGTTATCACAAAGAAAGTGGCAAAATTAATTCAAAGCAGTAATTAAGCCTTACATGTATGAAAAAGGAAATGCTGACTTTGTGCTGAAACTGTTTGTTATATAGCTGGATCCAGGCAGATAACTTTAAAATTGAAAACACAATGCCTACAGTTCGGCTTTACCGAAGAATTGAGAACCAAAACTGAATGTTTTCATCTGAATCAGAAAGGTTTAAGCAGCTGGAAATGAGGCTTAAACAATCTGATGTTCTTCTGTTAAAAATACACTTATATTCTTATTTTCAACAGTATTGCCTTTTTCAAGAAATTTGTTAGCAAGCTTGTCATGAAGATGGACAATATGTAGTTTCCAAAAGTGCTATCAAATTTCTTGAAAAAGACAAAATTGCCGAAAATTATAATTAAAGAGTTGTTTTTAACAAAAGAACATATACAACGTATATTAATTATTCCCTGTGGAATGTTTTAAAAGAATAGATTGTTAAACAAATCTGAATAAGCTATAAAAGATATTTTGTTACCATATCATTAATTGTATACTAACAGTAACAGCTATGAGTCTTTATATAATCTAAAGACAGCTTCAAGTGATGTTGAAATGATGAAGACAATAACATCGATATAAGTCCCATTAACTACGGCTTAATAGAATACTTTTTTTACTTTATTTCTACTAATTTATATATTCTCGAATCTGAAACAAAACCATGCAACTAGATAAATGGTTCTCGAAACTCAAACTTGAAGAGAGACGGTGTCAGCGTTTGAACTATTTTGTATTGCCTAAAGACACTACTGTCATAGCTCTGATAGTGATCAAATCCAGAACCCTCCGATCCAGACGCGAACATAGATACTTTTTTAGATCATATATAATTGAAGAGTACGAGGTGCGTTCAAAAGGTTGTGGGAAATTCACTGGACACAGAACCAGATCTGCTGGCTTCAATTCAGTTGTTTTGTAACCGTTGCTTATTTATAACTGATTGTATCTATAGTAACGTAAGGTAACGTTTACCAGTACACATATTACGTTGTTTAAAAAACGCAAATAAATTTAAAATAATTAATCATCAAAATCATAATTAAAAATCATTTAAAAAAACAGTTTAGAACTTCGGCAAGTATACGATTAGTGTCATTTCTTCCATGGGTTACATTTCTCTGTTGGTTGCTTATTTGATAAACGACGCTATGGCTGAAGATAAGAACGTTCAAATACGTGTTGCAAAAACTAGATGGAAAACAATAAACAAGAAACACTCCAAAAGGGTGAAAACAGTCAATGAGTATAACTATTTGTCAAGAATGCAGTTTGAATCAGGCCAACAAAGTTTTCTGACGAAACCAGAATAGGCTATCCGGTGAGTGCGTAAATGACATTTAAATGCCTTTAATAATGATACGCTCTGGATTGGCCATTAGTCATGCAGAATTTGTTTTCTCCCTATTTCAAGTGAAGACATAAGTGCGCCGCGTTACGTGCTTGTAACCTGACTATTCTATAGAAACGATAGTATGAAAAAAGTGGGAGAAACTTTTTTGGAAAAAAATATGTAGAAGAGTAGGAGTCAACATAAAAATGTTTTGTTTTTGCATGCTTCAGATTACATGATGGAAACTGGTTATGCTATCACCAATTTTGGAATGATGACGGTGGAAGTTCTCGATAACTGCTGGAGTAGTTCTATGAGGCACTACAGTAAAAAACTGGGAAGGAATACTCGAAACCAACTCAAGTAGCCATCCTTGCTGGACTTAATAGACATATCATTGGTTTACACTTCTCTAGGAAACTCTCACTTATGCGTGATCGTGATATCTCAGAATCGAACAAGGTCCTCTCTGGCAAAATGAAGACTGAAAAGAGAAGCCGAGGTTGTAAGTCAGCATAAGGAACCAATCAGTGATATAGACTTGAAAAAATACGTTCTAGTTGAGCATTCTCGCTTGATTACCCAGTATCTTTAAAGAAAAAGGTCATATTTGAAATCAATATCTCAGTTTGGGTGTAGGGGTAGAGATAGCTTTAAAAATACGTAAAGATTCTTTTATTGTAGCAGCTGATGCCGACGGGAAAGGGTACATAAAATGGCATACAATGAGGCCGATAAAACTCACCATGGGGTTGATGCAAAAGAAAATGTTAAGCAGCTTCGTATATACGAGAAAAAAAGTAATGAGTATTGCCCCGCTCTATCATTTGAAAAATACTGTGCTAAACTCAACTTAAACTGTGATCACTTTTTTCAGAAGCCTCTGAGTAAGTATGAAAACAGCAGTGTCTTATATACTAATGTGCTAATCGGGATCAATATTGTCAAATAACCTGATGTCAAACTTATCAAATGAAGCCGGCCTAAGTGTTCGGTACACAAACCATTGTATAAGGGCTATGGTTTCCTCAAATTTGCACAAGCACCTCTATCATGTCAGTCACTGGGTACAGAAATGTACAAAGTCTCTCCCATAACATAGAGCTAAGTGATATAGACAGAAAACAATTAGGTTCCCATCTCTGCTATGGTACATGTAGATCTGATAAAAATGAAGCAGCCTTGTACCAGGTAATCCAACATCCCAGAATATGTCTGTCTTAAGACTTGATGTCCAAGACAATTCAACATGTCAAAATATGTTGATGTTAGTCACACTTTTCACGCCTTTCAAATGTTGTCAGGAAACATTTCATCAAGCACAATAAGTGTGCACTGCAGTACCAATCCTTTCGAAAATACGAACTAACAGCTATATTTTTATGTAAAAACTAAAACATTTCACCGAGTGTGTATAGTACCGTGAAATGAACTGTCATAATGGTAGTAACTCTGTAAACTTTATATTTCATAGAATATGCTATTGTAGCATCGGATAATTTCGTTGTTTTTCTGTGAAGTACAGCTTTGTTTGACAAGGTAAATAAAGTTATAAACCAATTACAACTTATGTTACTTTATGCACAACATCAATTATTTTCCATTATTTCTTCAAATGTTGTTTCAAATAAGTCTTGTTAGAATCGAAATAATAAATATCATAGAATAACACTCTTTTGTCGTTCTTATGCGAAATAATATATTATCAAGAAGGACAAACGGGGGCTATTTGGCCTGAGTGGTATACAATTACGCATAAGAACGACAGACAAGAATTAGTCAACTAAACTTGGATACATATTATTTCTAAACTGTATCAAACAAAATATGTGTTAAAAAGAACTCATTGCCATTCCGTAGATAAACTTCAATAGAATAAATGACACATAACAAGAATCCTATAACTTTTTATACAATGTACTCCTTAAAACTGTTATTATTACAACCAAGGGAAATAATTATCGAACATTAATGGCTTGTATGTATTGTTTACGTTAATTCATTTCACTATTAGTTACATGGCGAACATTGGTCATTTGTACATTTTTGTGAATGCTAATTTAGGCACCTGTGTTTAGATTTCATAGTTTAGAAAGTCAATTCCATTCACCATACTCAAAATAGAATAACAAAGCTGTAAGAAAGAATTTTTAAAAGTTACATATGTATATTTATATGCCATACAGTTCATCTTAGAATGCCTTAAAAATAAGTATAAGGTGAATTAAAATGACATACAAATTGTTGTACCTAGTATTCTTTAGTTATTTAGTTAATTATTCTTAATAATTCTTAGACATTACTTTTTAAAACATATGAGTGAAAATGAATCTATTTTCACACGGATAAGTAGACAGAATTGAAACTTTGTCTTAGCGATGACTCAGGACTGTTCCGCATTAGTCTCCGTCAGAGAGTCTGACCATCTTTACTGAATTGCCTCGATCCTGATTTTGCATATTAAAATATAATAACTTAAAAGGTTGTCTCGTCGCATCTGTTGATGATATTGATGTTTAATTTTACTGCATCCCTTTTGAATCTTTATAGGCTATATCAAATATCTGTATACAGTTAAAATGTTTTCATATACATTTGACATACTACAAAAACATAATTTGCAAAATATTTTGCTAAAGATAAATCTGTACGTCATCCAACAATACCTTATAGTACAATTATTATATGTTATATTTACAAACTGCACAGTGCAGTGTGTAGCAACAAAATCTTTCAAATGACAAAAATTATAATGAAAAAACATGGAAAAGTAATAGATTTAGTCGCTTCGGACCGGTATTGACATTTGAAAGTTGTCGTAAAATTATGTTTATCAAATCGTTTTATTTTGATATTGCTGATAACAATACACAAACAGACTAATATCCGTCTATTGCACACTAAATATCTCTCTTATACACATTTGTGATTTCTACAACATGTACATGCACCTATTTCGTATAAATAATATATCTATATATAGAACTATTAGACCCGGATGGTAGTTTATCATTTGAACAAATCGGAAGTGGATTACACATAAAAAGCAAGTTTGTTTTATTTTATGGTGTAGATTTTACAAACTTTTAACATTATCATCAATATTTAACATTTTGTAACTCGAGTAAATGGTAATGTAATAATAGTTTGTCATTGTGTTATTAATAATGTACGTAGGCGTTCACATTCATTCATGCCATTTGTAAAGTGTACTTTCGTTTTCAAATAAAAACGTTTACATATGTTATTTGTGATATATGATTTGTAATTTAATGCATGGATGACATTTCGGTTAGTTAGGTACCTATATATTTATGACTGTTTTTTTATTAAAAAAGATGATAAATATAACATCTAAACGGACGTTTTGAAGCCGACAATAGCTGTTTACATGAAAAGTAGAGCTACAGGTACGGATATATTTGACAGTCAATGTAAGACTACTATGTTTGAAAAGCGTTTACAATGTGCGTTAGTTTTGAAATGAACCGTTAACATCTGCTACAAATAATCAGAGAAATGAAAACAATACGAACCATTTAAGTCTAAGGAATCTAAGACCTAACATATTGTTTTTGAGTGCAGGATATGGGGTTTGAACGATCTTCAATTCTGTATCAAATGTGAAACTATACTATTTCAAATTTATTTTAAACCACGTCATGGTCGATATCGGTATCATGACGAGGTCCTCTTCGCATAATTCATTTGGTCAGGCATTTTATGGTGTGTCAACCTGTGAGTTTAATAGATTACAACAGTTAGTCGATATCGGTTAAATTTGAGTTGTATTAATAAGCATGTCTAATTCAATTGACAATGCATGAACGGTCTGGTAAACATACAAAAATATAACATGCCTTATGCTCTTTACGAGGAGTCAAAACATAAATAGTTTGTTAAAAAATATAACTCGGTATCTCATGTTTTACGAAGTACATGCTTTTCAAGAATAGTAATTAGACAAACTTTAATGCAACTTTCGTTAATATATGGTACTATGAAGTGGCTTCGCCTAAACGGGGTCTGAATTACGAGTGTAGGTCCGGGGTATATAAAGAATACCAGACGATGAACTTATGAAGTAGTTATAAATCTGAAACAAACATAATAAAGGACATATAAAACATGAAATAATTACCATGTGCTAGATGTCAAAATGCCAAATATGTAAACATTGTACATTTATCAAGACAAGACTGCGTGGTGGGTGAGCGCAGAGCTGATTAACCAACCGTGATACGAAAGATATTACAAATAAACATACAACGGCATATAGTTGAACTATTACATAATTTGCAAAGTATAGAACAAGTATTACAACATATATCAAAACCTGTATATACCTGAAGAAATATTGAATTAATCCAGAAAAATAACAAACAACATCGCTATAAAATTGGCGATCTCCAAAACTGAAAATGCAATTATCCGTGTAAAGTTGTGAGGTAAAATAACTGCAAGTGAAGTAATTTTAGTAAATGAAAATGTTATTTCCCTTTGACCGTTATATGCTTTATAAGTCAATGACGCCGGGGATAGGGAAATAAAACAGAGACACAAATGGGATTTCAACAAAATTCTATTTATTTATCATAAAGTTCACCCTATGACACAACTATACTAAATAATATTCTAACAGTTCAGTAACCTACGGTGGCACAGAGGTGACATGCACTGCTCTTTTTTTTAATTGCACTACTCTTTTTTATGTCTTTCCCACGAGATACTAACTTGAGGGAACGACTTAGTATGACATAAAAAAAGAGAAGTGCGATTTAAAAAAAAAAGTATTGCTTTTTAAATAAAGTATTGCATTGAAAAAAGAGTAGCGTATTAAAACAAAGAATAGTACAATAAAAATAGGTAGGGCATGTCAGCTATCGACATAGTAAGTCGTTCCCATGGCATAACTAACTCTTTACCATGACATTGCTATCTCGTTTCCACGAGTAAGTCAGCCAATCAAGGTTTGTTGTGGTAACGAGTAAGCTATGTCGTGGGAACGACTAACTATGTCGTGGGAACGACTAACTATGTCGTGGGAACGACTAACTATGTCGTGGGAACGAGATAGCAAGCCGTTCCAACGACATAGCGTACTCGTTCCCACGAGTTAGTAAGTCGTTCTCTCGACTACTCTTTTTTATTATTGTACTATTCTTTTTTTAATGCGCTACTCTTTTTTTTCAATGCAATACTTTTTGTAAATGCAATATTTTTTTTCGTGGGACGACATGAAAATGGGAAGTTGGAAAATGGGATTTGGATCAGAAAATAAGGACAGTTGAATTTTGGTTACTGAAAATCGAGATTTTCGCCAGCTTATAAACCTTCTAGAGACTACAATTTGGGGTATTTAGTTTCGAAATTTCATGCAAACAGTACTCGATACAAATGTAATGAATTTTGAAATGTCTACCATAAAATAACTTAAAAGACAATTTACTAAATTCTTACTTACATTTCTCGTTTATTTTGTAGAACCCCACCACCTCGGAAGTGTGCACCCAACAGTTTCATTTCACCACATTTTGTGGTAGTCGGGAGAGTTAACCACCCATGTTGCATAGTACTTTTATCTCCTGAAACAGCAGTTCAAAGCATACCTCCTGAGTTAACAGATCAAATTTACTGGACCAATATTCTTACATGTCTTTTAATATCAATGAATTTAGGAAAAGGAACATGTCGACAGCCCACGTGAATATTGTTTGTCTACTTTCACAAACACATTTCGACAAAGGACGTTACGCATTCAGCTTTGATGTGACGCACAAGGATAATACTCAAAGTATAATAGACAAGAGGGAAGCTGAAAAACAGGTACTTTAACTAGCAGTGTGATTATTATGAAATAAAATTAATTGTATGATTGTCCAACGAACAATAAAAAAAGAACCATTGTAAAAATGAAATGTAAGAAGAGAAATGTAGTTTGCTATAAATTGTTTTAATGTGTAAATGTCACAGAAACATTTTACTGGTTACAAACCAATACTAAGTCAATAAGATAAAGAAATAATCCGAAGAAATATACGTCTGGAAATAACATAATATATCCATTCAATTCTGAACCATCGTTATTAAATAAGCTAAGAGTATTTTAGTCAGTCTCATGTTTAAGCAGCAAAATGATCTTTAACCTAGAATGAGAGTATGTTCCTTCTATATAATGCGATAAGAAAACAATGTAAAATGAAAACAATATTTAAGCATAACATTGAGGTCGGTTGGAAAATTAAACGCCTTTACCTTGATAGAATAAAAAGTTACATGATTGAAAAACTGTATAATATCACTGTAAATGCACATTGAAATTGATCAGTATCAGATAATAACTTTCAACACAATTGCTCGCCTATTTTAAGAGCTACATCGAGCATGATTGCACAGCTGGAGGTGGACGTTCACCGGAAGTAGAATTGCAATTAAACAATGGTAAATGCAAAATCAAGTTTATAGTGTCTGGTGCACTGAAACATATTGCTCCACTAGAGAAGGTAAATTGTTTTACAAATTCAATCATTTAAATGTTTCAAGTGTTCCGAACAATTATTAGGTGGTAAACATTTTGCATTTTTGTAGATCGACATTTGTCAACATCTGCTTTTTCATTTGTTTAGCTGATTGGAATTCTTTGTTGTATAAAACTTTTAGTAAAACGCTAATTACCAGATAAAGCAGGACTATGTCGAAAGCTTGAAGTTTAATGTAGCCATCAATTCTCTGAATATCTCTTTTTGAAAACGGCATCAATATGTGTGGCATTTAAAACATTTCTCGAAGGGTGAAGATGTTCTAGAATATAACGAAGCTCAAGGTGAATGTAGAAAACTTATAACACTTGCCCCTACTTACGACGAGTCCAATGGAGATACAGGTTTCATCAAGTTCAAAGTGAATGACGAAGTGAAACATACGGTGTATATCAGTGACGTTCCTACTGAGAGAGATCTCAACAGAAGTACTTCCAGTGCTGGCTCGTCGTATGTTTTTGTTACTGGTTCCTCTACACGATCTAGTATTGGTGGTTATAGTATTGGCAGCACAGGAGATGATGAAATAGTAAAAGGTAGGTCAAACAATTTTGTAAGACTGGCAGTCTTATTAAAGAGGAAATGTCTTATTAAACGACTAGCGAAAAGAAAGCTAACATACACTGTGTGTTTCAATCATTGCTTTTAAACTGCGTTTGTACCTCGGACTAGATACCTGATAGATATTGTTTTCCTGAAATATTTAAGCATTCAAATTTGACTACTTTCATTTTCGCAAAAGCCTTTTAACGAATTATTTAAATGCTTGCACGATAGAATCTGATATATGATACATGTATTGTAATCTGTAACATAAAGTTTCCTCTGATACTTAGTGGTGAATATATTTCAGGGTCTGTTAGGGAGACAAACGTATCAGTCACAGGTTCGTATAATGATCAACACTGTTCAGCAATACTTAAACGGAAATTATTTTACATATATTTTTGTATGATGTGTTTTGAACAAAAGACGTCTAGTTTCTCAGGACTTATCCAACTGATATGATAATCGGCATATCAGTGTTATCATGGTCAAACATGATCAGCAATTATATGATTGTGGCATCATGTGATCAAAATTGAGGATGAGAAACGGATATGTGAGAACATGCCACAACAAAGTCAATATAATTTTTTTAAGATTCCGAGTTACTGAGCAAAATTTGAGTAATGTAACATACCATACTTTTACGACCATTGTAATATCAATAATGACCATTTTTACCATTACCGACAATGAAATGTGTAAACGGAATATCATAACAGTTGTGGATCTGCAGTGTGTATCTTTTAGTTGTCAGTAACGTTCTCTCTCGCGAGAGGCGGAGGCTGAACTATATTCTCAGCAGGCAACGAGAAATATACACCTGCAGATCAACCGAATATTATAATATTTGTTTATTGTATTCTTTTGCTAATTGTCACGAAATTTGGATATAAACGTTTAAGAGTGCGATCATTGGCGTTTAGTCAGCATGGCGTCCATGGGGTCACTGGTTACTTTCAGTAATAACGCGTCCACGATTATATATAATATCGCAACACCTTCAAACCTTTGATTTCTGAAATGTTCATATTAGGGGTTAGAATTATAGGAAGTAACCAATAAAAGATGGGAGAAATCTGTTTGATATGTAAATTGAGTTTTATGTTCACGTCATGCAGGAATTTAAAGGACTTGCTATCTAATCAAATAAATAAACAAACCCGTTATTGAACGTCAGATTGTGAGGAAATATCGCAAATGGTCAAAGTATGACACGGTTCTGTCAACCAGTCGGAAAACAAGTTCATGTATTTAGTTACAGATTTATTTATTACTTAACTCCGACAAGTTGATTGATCGACTTTATTACTAGTATATTTCGTTTGATAAACATACTCAAAGGCTGCTACACCGTAACCTAAAAGGTTGTCTATTTTGTTTCAGGAGGCGGGGAAATCAGCCAGAGGTTGCAAGCTAAACCATTCTTTTCATTAGATGACTCTGTTGGTATGAACACATTTTTCAACTAATATCGTTAGACTATAATCTGTCATTCCAATTTGTTAATTCGTTTAAAATCCCCTGTTACCAGGAAACTGGCATTTCCAATGCGATTACCTCGGATTCAATCCCTGGCTTCATTACGTGTTTTCCATGATTTAAGGTGTGTTCATTTTTTGTGATTACATTGTTGCAATTGGTGACTTTGTTGCAATTGACATTTATATATTGGTAGGTGGGTTACGAGTTGGCGACGATAGTCAAAAAGTAGCTGGCAATTCTACGGTTCAAGTAGAGCTTGAAACTGGTAATGTATATTTGTTTAATTTAACCAAGTATACAATGAAATATAAAAAAGACACCACTATCACAGATGATTGGAAGTTTAAAAAATATAAGGCCTCAAATATGCTGTTTAGAGACACCATTATAAGAATGGTTTCGGTCAACATTTGATAATATGCTGGACAAATACATAACACTATTTTAATGTTCAGCAAATTATTTGAATTTTATTAAATATTAAAAGTATCCCTTGCAAGCTTTTAAAACGAATAGAAAACTGTTTTTGAATAAATTTGCTCAGATTTCCGCATACGTGCTTTTTATACTTCACGGAATTTTAGCTCTTAATTACCATTTTAATGTTTGATTTTTCTTTTGAAGTAAATATACTATAAATTGATCTATTTCTCGGGTACTTATATAACTCTTAACATTGCTAAACATAAAACGTTTATAACAGTGCCAGTCTTTAAAAAAATTAACAAATACACTACACATCAACTCTTGCTTTGCCATAAATTTGACTTTTACTACGACTTCAATCTTTATATTACAATTTAACCGCAAGTTCCAAATAAGATATCAAATCGTTGGTAGTGTCCTACCAACATATTTTATTCAACATTACCGGTTTCTTTCTTTTCGAACCTTTTTTCTATTTAAACACAAGGTCCAAATGCGATATCCACTAGTTGGTAGTGTCATTTGACAACACATTTAATTCACATTTCTTCATTCTTTCTATTCGAAGTTGATTTCAGCTGAATCTAGGTATTCGTTAGAGCGTTTACAATCTACAATAACTAAAAATGTATTGATCTGTTATAATCAACCTGACGCCAGGTGTCAATCAAATAACCTCAATACCAATCATAAATCGACTTTACCTATGACAAAAAAATGCACGTGGAAACGGTTTGAATGGATTCTTTTGTTTCAAATACTTAGACATCAAGAAAGGGGCGAGGTTATCGCATCATTGGCGTCAGGTCAATTAATGTGTATCCTTCTCTATTTTACAGCTCATGACAAGATTGTTTGCGATGAATCGCTCTCTGCTTTAGCAGGTGCTCTTCAACCTTCGCAAGCTAATATGCTTGTAATTGGCCTCCGTGTGCCTAGCGGTATCCAAGCACAGAATCAAACAAACCATTCCAAAGATGTCGTCGCCGCCGTATTTCATTCGCTAAAGTACTGGAGGTCAAAGAAAACGTCCAGACAGGACCTACTGGGAACAAATAGCCAGGAGTTATGTGACGATTTAATCCGGAAGCTGGAGGACGTTGGAAGAAGTGATATCGTACTTTTGATCAGACAGAAACTTGCGGCAAATAAGAAGTTAGAACATGATGATTTTAAGTTACTGTAGATGTAAACGAGCAAGTTATTTCAGAATGTTAATTGTAATCACCGACTTATTTGTTTTCTTACGCTTTGTTTTAGTTTTTGTGATTAACATGATAAAATATTTTGACTGTGCCGTGAATAACTTCATATTATACGCATGTAAATATTACTGCCGCAGTACATTAAATCACGCTCTAATTGTTCATGTACAATTTCATACATTCCTTTTAACTGTTAACCATATTACATGTACTAATTCAGTACAATGTGATGCTTTTCTTGTTTTCGACTCATACTTCAAGTCTTAATTCATTAAATTAACGAAACAAATGTCATGTTTATACCAATTTAAAGACATGCAGGTCATGTTTTGTTTTTACCAGTTCTGGAACAGACAATATATTTTTTGGTCAGTCTTAGCAAGGTAGTAACTCTATTTAAGTACATTTGTATCACATACAAGAATTTTTCTTAGGCCTAAATGTACAAGTAATCCTCTAGTTTTAAAATGTGATGATACGACAGCAGTTTCTATCTAAGATGTTAGTTAACTTTACATTGAAAAGAAAGTTAATTGAGAAATAAATGATAACAATGTCCGCACCTGTTTTTAGGCGAATTAAACATGTTGCGTACTACAAGTTACCTCCAAGTGCAATTAGAGCACATTACCTAACAAAGAGGTTCGATTTACCTGCTGATAAACAAT
The DNA here is from genome assembly GCA_022818135.1 of Saxidomus purpurata. NCBI lineage: Eukaryota > Metazoa > Mollusca > Bivalvia > Venerida > Veneridae > Saxidomus > Saxidomus purpurata. The sequence continues at coordinate 8,990,380 of JAFMSR010000007.1, forward strand.
GAAAACATTTCTATCAAAATGTGAAAATAAATTACACTTATAATTAACTTAATGTTATGATTTCATTTTATAACGACTTGAAATGATGTTGACATTTAATCTGTAGTTTCATTTATTTTAGTGAGGTTGTTCGAATTCTAAAAGCAAATTATTTTTATTGATATTTGCCTTCAGATTTTAAGATACTAAATTTCAAGTAAAATGAATGGCAATAAACTGGCTTAAATGGTAAAAATATTTACATATTCTAAATATATATGTTTTCTACAGGAAAGAGTACATAGCTTTAAAATGACTACTATTAAATTATAATTATGTTTCCTAGATTTGAAACAATTATATTACACCTTATTTTGTTCTGTACAAACGCCAAAGAGAATTAGTGACATTCGTTGCTGTATCCTACTGGTCATTTATACAAGTGAAATTGACATTAAATGTATGCTTATAGGCTTAATTAGATATTCTATTGAATGCAGAATGTTGTTTAAAACTTTATGTAATTCTTTACCTTAGAGTTGTCTGATATAATATGTGTTTTAATTAACGTATGCATGAGCGATGAAAAAGCATTGTATCTTGTAATACTAGTAATTGTAGGATTCATAGAGAATAAAGCGTTCGCTCTTTATCTATCAATATCTTTGAAAACGTGTTTTATGTGAGTATCATGTATATACATATTGGGTTATAAATTTATGTATAATGTTATAAATGTAAATGATATCTTTATACGATACTTTTATTACAAAATTTACACAACTAACATATTGAGTTTGTTTTCCTAATGACCCTGTGCGTTTACACCCGACTTTTGAATGCAGGCTCTTGCATATTTGTTCATGTTAATGATACAAAGATGACCAGTTCTTAATTTAGATAAAGAAGCTTTGTTTTATATTTTAATTGAATAGTTCTTACAGAAGTAATCCTATTACTACACATTACCATATAAAGTTATATTTTGAAAATTAGTCATATGTCACTTCACGGGCACCGAACGATACTGTCATATCATTTCATTTTTTTTAAATTAAACAAGATCTCTCGTAAATATGTAGCGTATCATTACATTTCTCAACCAGGAAGTGTAGCGCCTCAGAACTCAAAGTACTCTTCATCTTGTACATAATCAAAAAACAAAACGGAAATTAGCTTCAGAAACGTCATAAAACGGCAACGAAGGGTAATCTTTTGTACTTAAATTGTAACGATAGCTGTTTCATATATCCAATGTTCAGGTATATTTTAATGTAATGTAATTGAAATGGTTTTTATACATGCTATACTGTTTTTGTTTCACAGGGTATTATATTTTGTGGTTGATATGCTATTTTAATTAATAAACATAATGTCTAACAATTTGATTCGGTAAAATGGCGCAAAGTACTTTGTATGTACAAACTATTGATAAAAGTTCTAATTTCAACACAAAATTACGACTGTATACTTATGCATGTATCGACCGGTAACTGGATCTGGGTATTTTGTTATCATTACCAATCAACGTCAACCCATTTGTGACCAACTCCGTTCCTTCAATCATTTGCCGGGAGTTGTCAGAACAGATTACAATAATAATAATGATAATAATTATAATAACCGTTTTCGTTGGATTTTATCACTTTGTTATGTCATCATTCCTGTATAATTAATTGATGATAATTTAGTTCAGCTCCGTTTTTATTGGTATCTTGGTACGTCAATTTAGTTCAGCTCCGTTTTTATTGGTATCTTGGTACGTCTGAGTTGATCTGTAGCTGCCATATTTATTTAAAGCTTGTTAAGTCTAGATGTCTGCCAAGATGTCTGCCAAGGTGCATTTGTTGACGCTTCTCCCGGACGTGCACGTGGAGCAAAATCGTTACGCTGTTAGTCTTGATGTTGTACCAAGGTAAAGACCGATGCCGTAAAGAAGAAACAAATGTGTGAAGACCAGGTTAGTAGAGGTATCTTAATACAGCTTAAATTGAAAATGTACTTCAATATTCTCAGACAATCATACTGCGATATTTAATATAAATAACTAACACATCAGTGTATATAAAAAAGAAATAATCGAACAGGTTACATAAAATGGCCCCATGCTTATAAATCTTTCTGGAGCACAATGTCATGCTCAGCACAAACTCAGGCTCAAGTAAAAATATGAAGTAAAGTCAAGTCATATCTTTTTACAAAGTCGGATTTCATAACAATAGTCAGAATATATGTTCTTAAGCATATGTATTTTTTATATTAAACAAGACTTTGTAAATAAATATAACTTGACTTGACTTCATTCTACTTGAGCATGAATTTGTGCTGAGTATGAGGTTATGCTCAAGAAACTTTATAAGCACGAAGCCTGATGTACAATTTATATCTGTAAAACGGATGTCATTAAATGGACATGCTTGTCTTACAGTCAGTCCAGTTGATTATATAGACAGTTTGACAGAATGTTCATTGTAAAATCCAATTTTAGAAAAATGAAACTGATTGAGACGGAAGTAAAAGTATTCACTCATAGATATGAAAAACAACGTCATAGTCAGAGGAGATAGAACCAACTTACAAATTTGCTACCTTGAACTTTATCCAATCAGGGAGATAATTTGTAACTCACTGAAGCGTTCCATTAGTGTCAGGTGTGTTATTAATGTTGGACAGAAGTCAAACTTTAAGTTTAAAAAGTTTACTAGTATTTCAAACATTTATTTGCAGGTTATTGTTTATTTATCAAATTGACAGACTATCAACGTGGCTGCCATTCATTACCTTATACCTATATAGCTTATATAGTCAGTTTTCTTATTAAGTCCATATGTGGAAAGGATAGTGACATAGTGCTATTTGACGTATGTGTATACTGCTCAAATAAGTGTTAATAAAGTCTGGTGACAAAGTTGCAAATACATTTCAGGGAGAGGATATTATTGAGTACAATGAGTCATTACATGAATGCAGGAAAGTTCTTACCTTTGTTCCAACGAATGACACAGCCTCTAGCGGAACTGCAACAACAAGGTATATGGTAGAAGGTAAAGTCAGGCACACGGTCACAATACATGAGGTACAATCTACAGATGCTTTAAACAGAAGTGTCTCTAGCTCAAGTTCTTTTGCGAGCGTCCGAGAAGCGGGAGCAAGTCGACAAGCCAATTTTATAAGTAATACAGAACTATGCTTTTCTCCACAACATCCGGTGATAAGGGCAGTGTTATGGCAGGTAATTGTTTTGACAAAATAATACATAACTGTAATAAGCCCCTATTTTATAGTAGTATGTAAAGGCTGATAAAACTGTGTGCACACCAACAAGTAACTAAGTTATCTCTTAATTAGTATGCCCCTTCGAAGAACAGGGGTATATTGGTTTGCGGATGTCGGTCGGTCGGTATGTCCGTCCGTCCGACCGTCCGTCCGTCCGTCCATCCGTCCGTCTACCAACTGGTTTCCGGATGATAACTCAAGAACGCTTGGGCCTAGGATCTTGAAACTTGATGTGGAGGTTGATCAAGACCAGCAGAGGACCCCTATTGTTGAGGTCAGTATGTCAAAGGTCAAGGTCACAGTGACCAGGAATAGTAAAACGGTTTCAGGATGATAACTCGAGAACGCTTTGGCCTAGCATCTTGAAACTTGATGTGGAGGTTGGTTATGACCAGCAGATAATCCTTATTGATTTTGAGGTCAGTAGGTCAGACTCCATGGTCACGGTGACCCGGAATTGAATAGAACGGTTTCCGGACGATAAGCAACTTGAAAATTCACGTGGAGATTGGTAACCGGTACAGGATTTCATTTTGAGGTATGTAGGTCAAAGGTCAAGGTCACAGTCACCTGGAATAATAAAACCGGTTCCAGGATGATAACTCGAGAACACTTGGGCCTATCATCTTGAAACTTGATGTGGAGGTTGGTCATGACCAGCAGATGACCCCTTTTGATTTTACTGTCAATAGATTCAAAGTTCAAGGTAACGGTGACCCGGAATTGTAGAATGGTTTCCGCTCAATAACTTTAGTTAGGAATGACCAATTGCAATGAAATTTGGTGTGAAGATGGTTTGTAGGAAGAGGAAACTTTGGATGGCATTTGAGGTCACTAGGGTGAAGGTCAAGGTCACTGTTACTAAAATAGTTTGCTTTTTTAATTTTCATTTTTATATTGTTTTAAGCAATAAAAAAAATACTTCTTTTCGGGGTGGGGGTCAAGATCACTGTTACTAAAATAGATTTCTTTTTATTTCAAAATTGTTTAAAGGGGAAAAAAATATATTGTTTTTTTTTGAGGTGGGGTGGTTTAAGTCACTGTTACTTTAAATATATAAATTCTACAATTTTTTCAGGCGCCATTTTCACGAATTTAACAGTGAGTTTTACTTATAAAACTGTTCCTTGCATAGTTAGACTTATGCATCATGGGGGGCATACGTGTTTTATAAAAAGCTCTTGTTTATAATAAAGTAAGACATACTTTCCTGGCCCATATATGTATATATAATGTATCTAAACTAGTGAAAGATATCATCATTTTCATTGACCTGATCAATGTACTGGTGGTGACGTTCATAAAAAAAATAAAACATAATCGAGTTGCTTATGACATTATGTGTTAATGTAAACAAACTGTAGCTTGTAGTGACTTCAGTTATCTCAATTAATTTGTTTCATTTATCAGAGGAAATGACATTAGGAAACCAGGGCTATGGCGTGATTCCTCAAAAAGAACCTTCGTGCTTCACGATACCGGTAACATCCTACTCCTTTGACGTCACATCGTAGAAAACTGACATTAATTGATGGACATCCCTATATAACGAACCTTTGTGACACTATCTACGGTTCTCCCTGCAGTCCTAAACGACGCCTGTTTACTGTGTAAAGGTGTTGCGCCTTCAGATAGTATGTAGATTATATGCTGTATAATTTTTTCTAAAAAACTTATTTTCAAACATGTTCTGAGGTGAAAAGTATGGGAAAAAACTCTTAAACAATATTAAAGTAATTGTCTGCGTTAGATACTCTGGAACTTCTATATTTCTGTGACACTGAAGTCTGAAAGCAATAGTTGTGAGAGTTGAGGAGAAAAGTTGATCTACTAAACATAAAACTTAACGTAAGACTGACGAGTTCTAACTGTATAAGGGCCCATGATTTGCTTAGAGTCAGTCAAAGTTGTAGAAGTTGAAGTACCTAATAGCTGTTCTGAGTTTGAAAGGCGCGGTTTATAAACATCATATCCTAGACGACTGATGACAAACCCATGGCTACCTAATAATCATATTAAATGAAACTTTTAGCAGTGTTTTAGATACATTATGATCATGGTTGAAGCACAATTAAAACATATAATTATCCGATTGAGTTTGTTTTCTCAAAAGTCTCTCGCTTTATGCAATAATCAATCTTCCAATTCCTGATACTTTTTTGTTATGTTAATGCATTTCCTTAAATGTCTAAACCGTGAGCCCGGTCACATTATTGGAAGAAGAAGACCTTTTAAGATCCTCCTGCTTACTTAAGAACTTCTTTTCAAAGGTGGTACAGTCTTGCCACACGCGTTTCCATGACTGCTAATGAATGGGACACAACTGACACTCTGTTGTTTGGTCTGAAATTTGATAAAGGGAACAGCATCAAGAGACTTTGAGCGAGATGTGTCCTTTGCCAAGCCCAAATAGAATTTATTGTCCCTAGTTGTCACGTTAATGGTGTCTACACTTTAATAATCACCGTGACTTTTTTCATGTGTGCCTCTATTGGCTGACTGTTCGTCTCTGCTTCTTTGTTTGGCCAATTTGTCAGCCATATCATTTCCACATGTGATAGATACTACAGTATGCGGGTATCCGTGTTTTTATGCAAATCTATTTACTCTCGATTGCTTAAACAAGTCCTTAAAACTTATATATTAATTGCACTCGAGACCCATTACACACAGGGAGAGTGAGAGATGGCAAAATTTGGAAAGATTGTGTCTTGCCAGAATACCACCATTACGACAGGGATCGAACTCAGGGACATCTCCGATCCTTGTGCAAACGCGATATCATTACGCCATGACGGGTATCCACTGAAGTGACAACGCCTGATATTGCTGTGTTAGCTAGATTTCACATAAGATTATCTTGTGAAAATAATTTTATGGTAGGCAGAACTCTTTTAAAACATTGTAGATATATTAACGCTGTATCTTATATGATAAATATACTACCATATATACATGTGTCTTCAGAGGCTTTAGTCAGTGAATGTGTTCACACCATAAATATATATTATTACAACGAATCTCGGAAGTAGTACTTGACTTTATTATATACTTTCATATTGCCCCGTTCACTTTGCCTTAGAGAGTTCGTTCAGTATTCTACGGTACTGCACGCTGGTAAGGAATGGTAAGTAAAAGAGTTTCGTTTTTAAAAAGGTTCGAATATTTTAGGGCACGCAATACTAGTTCTGGTTACGAAAGTTACTGGTACGTAGTTCAGCCAAGTATTGATAAACAAAAGGAATGATGTTTTGCATGTAGTCATAAGAAAGAAAAAACATTTTAGGAACGTACATCAAGTTGATGTATTCACATTTCAAAGTACAAACCTGCATCCGTAGGAAAAATCTTGCGTTTTTCAAAACAAGATGGCGGACGGCAACTGAAATTTCTTACCGTACAATTGGCGTCAACGTTTCTCCTAATGAATGACGTCACGTATAAACAACAATATTGAATCGAGTCTATTAATACGCAATAAAGAAAATGTACATGGTGAAATAGTACGCTAGTTGTCTGAGAAATTTCAAGATTCATTTATTGTTTTTCGCTAACAGAATGTCTTTTTTGTTCATATTCAATATGAAAGTATATAATAAAAAGGTTGTTGAACTTGTATGGCGAAATATTACATGGAACTCGTTGATTTGGCGGGAACAACTCGCAAGCTCGTTGTTCCCGCCAAATCAACTCGTTCCAAGTAATATATCGCCATACAAGTTCAATAACCTATAATAACTTGAAATAATAAATTAGCACAAAACTTTCAGAGCCCTTCCATGTTTGGTATTAGTTCTTATCCAAGTCAGAAATACATGTACTTATTTGCAGACAGTCAGTGTGAAATCAAACAAGGTATACGGCGGGGAAAATAAATACCTTTGATCGATAGTGTTGTGGTGAAATTTGATTGCTCCAAAATATTTAGGACAGCTAAAGCCGACAATATCTAAACAAAATTTAATGAGTCAGTAATAAATGTTCCTATCTAATTTTACATTTATATCAATATATTAATCGATTAAATATCTTATCAACCAGGAAGTGTAAAAGCTCAAAATTTCACCCAGTTGACATTTCTACAAGAATAAAAAAAAGAAATTCGCTTCAGAAACGTCGGAGGATAGGATTTAAAGAGGTGGTAATGATAGTATTATTTGTACGTTAACTATTTATATGACTTTAAATACATGTATAAATGTTGGCATGATAAAATGTTTTAGATTCGTTTTACATGCATATTACTTTATACTTGATTTCATACTTGATATGCTATCTACCCGATATGTGAACAGTTTACATATTCAGTAAAGGGAAATAATAATAAAACAGCTTCGTAGTTACTAGTATGTACATAATAAATTGATATTATTTTGAATACCTGTGATTTCCACTTTTAGATCTAAACAAACGTTTTGGTTGCAATTATATTGATCAGTAACAGAATAGAGGTGTTTTAACCTTATTTGGTAACCCATTTATGACTTTTTCTGTACTTTCAATTGTTCTTGCTAACACCGATTTGACCAAAGCTAATCATAATCTAGAAGAAGTTTTAAGGTCATATTCTTACTACAGATATTAAGAGATAGTTCGTTTGATACTCACATTGGTCGGTGTCTTAATTAGAACTTGTATATTAAATTTATACTTTTTATAGCCATTACGTTCTTTAAAAACTGTAGGTCAAGATGTTTGCGAAGATCTACGTGTTGACGCTTCTGTCAGAAGTACATGTAGAACAAGGTCGGTACGCTGTTAGTTGTGATGTTGTACTAAAGAACAAGACTAACATCATTAAGAAAAAGAGAAAATCTGAAGAACAGGTAGGTTAACCTTAAAGTCCCATAATTTTGGATGTTGAACTACTTATAGTACGTATATTACCAAGGAAGATATCCTGAGGCAGAAATTGACTGCTATTTGAACGAAATACATTTCTAACTTTGCTTTTAAATGGAACATAATGCTATGAATATAGCACATTAAAAATGCTCTCTGACAAATCTTTTTCTAGAGGAGCGGCATAGAATTTAGTAATACTGTACAGAAATATAAGTGTAAATGAAAACAATGTAAGCAAAATGAGTCCCATGTATAAGGGACATTTTAATAATCGAAGTATTAAAATGATATTTGGCCACATTTACAACATTATCAATCATACATTTCTCTAATTTTTGCATCAATATCACTCAGAAAGCAGTCTTTAAACAATACTTTCTTTAAAAGTAAATGTAGCTTCTGGCGAGGTGCTTATACTGCACAGTTTTGTGCTGAATACATTGAATATTTTGAAGGTTTACGTGGATCATAAATCTGTAATTGGGGGAATTTCTTTAGAAATAGAATTGCAGTTGAAGAATCATAAATGTGAAATACAACTAGCTATATCTGGTGCTTTGAAACCGCAGTCAAAATTTGAAAAGGTAACCGTTATCATTATGTGTGCGATAAAAATTGAACAGTTTTGTTTATAACAATAAAGGTTCGTAGAATATATAGAAGTATGCGAGGACAAATAACGTGTGCAGCCCTTTACTTTTATTTCATGTAAGTAGCCTTTGTTATCAACTATCTAAGCCATGTGCGAAAACGATAGTATCAAAAACGTTTATTAATTTTAATAGACTTATGCATAATGCTAAAAATTATCAGAGACTTCAACAGAAGTAATAAATATCTTTAGGGAGAGGATATCATCGAGTACAGCGAGTCATTAAGTGAATGCAGAAAACTGTTTGCCCTTGTTCCAACGTATGACGAGGCTGCGGAAGGTATTGCAACAATAAAGTTTAAGGTAGATGGCAAGGTCAAACACACGGTCACAATACATGGTGTGCCGGCTACCAAAGAATTAAACAAGAGTGAATCTAGTCAGCAAACCATTGACGAGGGCAGTGTAATGGCAGGTACATCTGAATATTTATGTTCATTAAAATTCGTTATCACTAATACAATATAACATTCTAAAATTCAATTTATCATAGAACCGTTTTTTATTGTTTACTATCCTGGTCAAGTACCGTTATATGTAGATGTGTTAAAATATATCAAATGAAGGGGGATCAACGCTAAACTATTCAAAGTTTCGCGCTGACCCCGCGAAATATGGTAAGATAATAAAAATGTCTTTAGTTGTTTTAAGCAGAAACGTAACAAATTCTGTTAAGCGATACGTGTAGCCTACCTCATGCTGTTGACTTGGTAATGAACTTTCAAAGTCTCAGTTTACCATAAGGCCAATGTGAAACATCATACTTACTGTGTAATTAGTCCTAAGACTGTATACTGTATATTATAAATCTATAACTATCGTATGAAAGCCTTGTTCTGGTTTCTTATATTCAAGGATTCTTCGAGAGAAGATATCACATCAGCTTCAGGTATGAAATTTTAATCAGATCACATTTTTATAATTTTTTTAGGTATAATGAAATATGTAAATTTATATAATATTATCCTTTTTCTTGTTATATATTTCAATGATATTCTTGCTAAATATTGCTCAACTACGCAAGCTACAATTGCATTTGATAGGTTTATTTGGACATTATAATGAAAATGGCAAAAATTATCATTATTTCCATTTTTTAGAATCACAAATTTTACAATTACATATATAACACGTTTAATACTAGTTTTATACACATCGTCTATATTGTGCACTATTACATGTACGATCAAAAAAGGTGAAGGACGCTGGACTGGTGGTGCTGTACATGCATTACCTCATCCATCAAGACCGCTGGAGCGAGGAATGGGTATATTTCTTTAATTTCTTTTATGTCTACATGACTTATATCTACTATAAAAATAAAAAATACCAGCCTTTCTTGATAAAAAATTTGAAAGTCTTTAGAAATCAGCTTTTTTATATCCGTACTATATACAGCATAGAACTGACTTGATAAACCCTTTTCATTTAACAGAGAATCTGGCAATAGGACAGCGACGCCCTGACGTTGTTCCCCCTGAAGACTCTCATGACTTTGAAACAGGTATAGATGTAATAATAGTATTTACATTCCTTCGTATTTAAAAGTTTTCGAAAACAATAACACACAATCCCCCCCCCCCCCCCCCCCCCCCCCCCCCCCCCCCCTTTAATCAAAGTTTTTTTAATTATACGCCGGCAAGCAATGAGGCCTGACTCTCCGAGTGTGGCAAAATCTACACTTTTTCTTCTTCCTCTAAACCGGTCACAGTAATGAAGGAAGCTGTCTTTTTGAGCTCCCTCTTCCTGTCATAAAACTTCTTTTCAAGGGTAGTACAGTCAGGCACAACCGAGGTGAAAGTGTGAGAGTCTTAAAAATGTATACCGCTTCAAATTGCCTTTGCCGCTTTATTAACATCACCTAGAACAAAACATCATAACTGTAGGTTTAGCTTACTACGCAGGCATAACGTTTTTAACAATAAAAAAGAAGAATATTTAAAGCACGTATCTGTAGCTAAAAGATTTTTTGCATGTCGCTACAATTGTGTAATTTTACATGTTTTCTCTCTTTCCAGCTTACGGCAATATTTTGTGTAATGAATCACTGAGCAACCTATCCTGGGCATTGTCCCCTTCGGATGACAACAGGCTGCTCATTGGTCTGGGTGTACCAAACCAGATTTATGCACAGAACCAGAAAAATCATCAAGGAGATATCGTCACTTGTAATTACGAATCGTTACGGTACTGGAGAAATCAGAGAAAATCCAGAACACAACAACACGAGGCTAGCCATAAGCAGTTGTATGAAGATCTTCTCTGTGAAGTGGACGACATTGGCAGAAAAGACATTAAAGCTGTTATTAAAACTACACTCGAAAATAACAAAAAGTTCGAAAAGACAGATTTTAATCATCTTTGATGCGTGATATTGAAAACCCTCATTTGAAAGAGAGTGCATGCATCTATTACTTTTAAATTATTGAAAGATTAACCACCATATTAGGGTAACTACATTTTCCATTAGTTAACAAGACCAACGTTACACAGTATTAGAACCTGATAAAACAAAGACTGGGTTAGCAACATAAGGATAACAGATCTGTGTCTTGAGCGATGGATAGAAAAAATGGTATCAGGGATATGAATCAGTGTTTTATTACACAAACTTCATGCCATTGGAAACTTTTGTTAAATATATACTGATCTCTATATACATGGACCCTAATTAATACCCTGAAAACAGTTCTTGAAATATTTACTTGAATCGCATCGACCTGAATTGGACGGCGTATTTATGAAAAAAAAAGATGTTATTTAATGATAAAAGGTATATTCCACAGGTTGAGAAGATGAGTCTCCTTCAATATATCGTATCATTTGCCAGCACAATAAGTGTTTCTCTTAATGTGATTTATTGCTCCTGTGAACAAACAAACAAATGAAATTGTCATTTTACTTTACAATTATTATACTATTTCAGAACATGTACATGTATTTATATTATGTATGACTGTATGATGTTTTACTAAAACTAACCCGGATGACAAATTAAATGTATTGTGTAAGTATTATAATAAATATTTGTAAAGTACTTATGTGTACTTTTTATATAATAGTATTATATCAGTATAACTGATCTATACTGATAATTAAACAGATACGTGTTTTCCTACTGACCCGTGCCCCGTTAATTTTCTAAAAATAAACTTGTTCACCTTACAATACAATTCACATGAATGATAAAGGGAGCGTACCGTTGCAGTTATATCCGCTTTTCTCAATCCGGAAGTGCAATAGCTTTGGATTTAACCCACTTAATTAAGGAGTAACAAACACAGGAATTCAATTCTGAAACGTCGAAGAAAACGATATCAGTGGTAAAAATACTTCTGCTGTATTGATATAATGCTTTCATACCTGTGATATTCAGATATATCTTAATATAAACGCATATATGTATTAATATTATCAATTTAATAGTGTACTTAAATGCTTTAGTTTCGTTTTGCATGCATATTACATTATATGGTAATCTTATATTGAAAATCAAATATAACCATAAATCATAAACAATTTAAATCAATAAGTAATGTCATTATCTGTTATGTAATATGTACGATGATTTTATTATATACTAGATCTAGAAGATTTAAAGCAAAGGTTAATGGTATGTTTTACTTTATAAAGGCCCTTGTTATAGAGGTTAGGGTTAAAACACCAACGAACAGTTTGGCCACGGAAAGAACCGATTATGGATTAAGGAACGTTTCCGTCAGTATGGCTGAAACAATATGACATAAAAAAAAATTGAAACACAAAGAGTGAAAGTTTGTTATCATTATCATTATTGATGCCTGTTTATTTTACATTTTAGTTCTAGAAAATATGTTCGTGCCAGCTTATTGACTTTATATTATACCAATCCAAAACTTGAAAAAATTAATACAGATATTGTCCATTTGTACTAATTTATTTTATTCTCGATTGCGAAACCAGTATAGTAATGGACTCACTGCAGAAAGAATAAACCTCGAAGAAAAAGAGGGGAATGTGGATTTATCCAGGTCTTGCCGAAGGACACTACCACTACAAGGGCACTGTTTGGGATCGAACCCGGGACCCTGGGATTCTGGGGCGAACTATGCCACTACACCAAGGCGGCTGCACGGATATTATCCTTTATTTTTCATCATTTCGATACAGCTCTATACTTTTTAAATAAAAAGTATAGTTTTTTTACATACATCCATATATACAATGGAGGTTATTATAAAAATCGTAATAAAGCATTAATATCATTGTTATTGAGTGTAAGTCATACCAGAGGAAATTTCCAGAAAGTTCCGTAGTCAATAATCGGTCCGACCTTACCCATGCTGGTCTGGTCTGGTAGGTTTTACCCACAACCTCTATAAGAGTTCCATGCGACTTGAATTAGTACTTCTAGGCAAGACAGAAGTATCATATTACTCCACTTGTAATACATATAAGTTATAATGATAATTGCTTCATTAATCGATTCCTTCAGATCATGGTATTAACACCGCATCATATTTGTATTATGTTCGTTAAAATACATTTTAGATCGGCCAGTCGTGTAGAATTGTATATCGATAAGTCAAACTTATCTTGATGGTTATTAAATTTAATAAAAATGTAAGAATTCAAGCGTGGGGAATAGTGATATTAACGAAGAACATGTACGTACATTATAGGTCCATTACTAAGACCAAATAGAATTTTCTTTTAAATCTGGAATTGTAATAGGGATATACAGTTTGAAACTGGCTTCTCAAACTTTACAATAGCCGTGGAGTATTTCCCTGTTTGAAATACTGATGCAGGAAAATAAGTGAATGTTATTGTATTTCCTTAGATTGACCTGGGTGTCCTACTTTCGCTTTATTGCATGTTGTAAACAGTCAGAGATATATTTTGCAAATCATTGGAAGTAAAGTTCTTTCAACTATAATTCAAAATAGGCATGCCTATTCATATACAACCTATTTATAGCCTCTATCTGAGAGATTCTGGAAAATTACAAACATATCTGATAACTGGAAACCTTTCGTTTTTGAAAAGGCAAAATATAATTTATCAATTCTTTTGTTAAACCCAAATTTTCAACACAATATGGTCACATTCGATGCAGGTCATATGTTTCCCTCTGTGCAAGACGCCCTTTACAATTCCAATTTAAAGAAATCAGTCTACTTAAGTAGTTCTCGTCATAATTAGAGTATTTTAAAAATCTTAGTTGTAAGTTCTTTATTATAGGTTTCGTTAGAGTCTGAATATAGCAAAAAAATAAAACTGCGTCAAATGTAAGCCAAAACATGCAAAGAGAGTCCTCATTTTATCCATTTGAACTATTAAAGTATGTGGCTGCCTGATACAATACCTGTTAGGACACCTCTTCAAACTAGATGCTAGTTACTGAAAACTTCACGTGCTGGTCTATACTTTTGCGCTTGGCAAAAGTGTTGCCTTTATATATTCTCATAGAGGATTCATTTTTTTTTGGTAAGTGTCGATTGCGGTGAGTGCAGTGTCTAGGGATTACTTTATGTATTTTATTTTTAGAACACTGGGAATTTACCGCTGTAGTCTCTAAAGTACTGTCTGTATGTACAGTTTGTATTCTCTCTTTTTTTACTTTTTTTCTTTAATAAATGAACATACCGCTTCACCTGTCATGTTTGTATCTATGCACAAAAAATGTAGTTGTAAACTTAATCTTTGATCAATATTTAACTAAATATGTTAGGTCAAGATGTCGGCGAAAGTGCAAGTACTCACGCTTCTGTCCGAGTTACATAAAGAACAAGGTCGTTTTGCTGTTAGTTTTGACGTTGTCCAAAAGAAAAAGTCTGAAGATGTAAAAAAGAGTAGGAAGTTGGAAGCGCAGGTGGGTAGCGATGTTGTAATTTACAGACACTGTTTTTATATATTGCCTATTGAGATATTCTCTGACAAGTATTTATTAGTATAAATCTGCAAATATCAAAGTAGAAATTGTAAGAGGCGTTTTATAGATACAAATTGCTAGTAACTTCCTGACGCCTTGTGTTTTTAATTGTATTAACTTCACACTAATTTCGAGACCTTTAATCTCGACATATGAATGATTTATGGTAGATATTGTTTTTATCCTGTATAACCGTCATTTCTTGTTGATTTACGATATTTTGTTATTACAAATCAAACGAAAAAATGCAAATAACATTTCATTAGGCTAACTTGTGCATAGATACAAGTAAAAGAGGCAATTGACGAGAAAAACAATACATAATTCTTGCCATTTTTGAATGCATGATTAAGCTATTTTACAGGTTTACGTGGAAGATAAATCTGTAATCGGGGGTTGTTCGCCAGAAATGGAGTTGCCTTTGAAGGACAAAAAGTGTGATATACAAATGGTAATATCTGGTGCTCTGAAACCCCAGTCAGATTTTGATGAGGTAATTGTTCTTGAAATATTACGATCATTATGTAATGTAAATTGAGTGATCACTACGTAATTTTTACCTTGCCATTCCTTTACGTACAGAAACGATAAAACAAACATGTTGTTCTTTTAGCTCACCGACTTTGTTCCAGGATGAGCTTTCAGGTTGGATGATTGTCCGTCGCCCGTCAACATTTTGATTCAAAAGACATCTCAACTTGGCCAGTGTTGATGAAACTTGGCAGGGTTGTTAAAAAAGCATTCCATGCAGAACTCTGGTTGCCATGGCAACACATGGGAAAAACTTAAAAACAGTTCTTCTCTGAAACTGCAAGGCTTTAAGTTTGGATATTTGGCATGTAGCGTTGCTTAGTTGCCCCCTACCAAATTGTTTCAAATCATAAACCCTGGATCATAATTGATCCTGCACGGGTGTCCCTTTATTTTATACATGTATATGTTGCTATAGGAAAAACCTCAAAAATCTTTTTCCCCAAAACCACAAGACTTAGATGTCTAGTATACAGCACTGTATAGTAGACCTCTACCAAGTGTGTTCAAATCATACTCATGGACTCAATATTGGCCCCGACCAGGGCGTCATTTGTTTTACATAGACATATATATGAAACCCTTTAGAAATCTTCTTCAGTCTCATAAACCACAAGGTCAAGAGCTATGTTGTGTGTAACAGTGTCCAGTAGACCTCTTCAAAGTGTGTTCAAGTCATGCCCCCGGGGTCAAAATTGATCCTGCCCGGGGGGGGGGTCACTTGATGTAGAAATAAACTTTAAAAATCCTCTCCTCCTAAACCACAAGGCTTAGAGATTAGATATTTGGTATGTAACATTGTCTATTAGTCCTCTAACAACTTTGTACAAAGCATGCCCCTGGGGTCAAAATTCACCACTTCCTTAGGTAAGTGCACTGGTATTCAGGTGAGTGATATAGGCCACCATGACCCTCTTGTTTGTTCTTATTCCGGCATCGTGTCGTCTTCGTCGTACGTCGTCGTCGCAATTCGTCGTTAACAATTATTTCAAATGTCATTTTCTCTCAAACCCTTGGCCAATGTTTATTAGACTTGTCAGGGATGTTCATTGTATGAACCTTTTCCAATTTGCTAAATGAATTATGATCCATGCAGAAAACTCTGATTGCTACGGCAAACGAAACGAACAACTTTCAAAATCTTATTCTCTGAAGCTTCTGATTAGAATTTAATTTGATTTGGCAAAAATGATCACCTTATGACTCTTTCCCAAATTATTAAAATTAAGTTGATTCATAACAAAATGAGGCCCCCAGTGGGGCGGGACTGTTTCACTATATAATCTATATAGAAACTTCAAACATCGTCTCTCTAAAACTACTGGTCAGAATTTAATTTTATTTGACAATTTATACCAAAATTGCTTAAATGAAATTGATCCTTTTAAAAATGAGACGCCCAGTGGGGCGGGCTGTTTTCTCTAGTATGTGGTGCATATAGAAATTTGAATTTTATATGACAAATATGATCACCTTATGACTCTCTGCCAAAATTGCTAAATTGAATTTGATTCCTATTAAAATTAGACCCCCAGTTGGTGGGGCTGTTTTCTATATATATTATGTGTATAAACTTTAAAACAAATTCTTCTCTGAAATTACTGGTCAGAATTTAATTTTATTTTTATTATCTCATGACCCTCTACTAAAATTGCTCAAAAGAAG
This sequence comes from Saxidomus purpurata, assembly GCA_022818135.1. NCBI lineage: Eukaryota > Metazoa > Mollusca > Bivalvia > Venerida > Veneridae > Saxidomus > Saxidomus purpurata. The sequence goes on from JAFMSR010000007.1 coordinate 9,007,242, forward strand.
GTGATTCCTTGAAAATTGAGACACAAGTGTGGTAGGCCTGTATTCTCTATATAAGCTAACAAAACATTTAAAATCTTGACTTTCCGTTGTTAGAATTTAATTTTAATGTAGGACTTGTATAGTCAGTCTTGCGCAGAGTTAGATCTTTATATGCTACGCAAACCATAGGCTGCAAATATATTCTGGTGACTCAGATGAGCGACATACGGCCAATGGCCCTCCTGTTTTGTCTCCCACCTAGTGGAGGGAAGACATATTGATTTGGTGTTGTCTGTCAGTCAGTCAATCAATTTCACGGTCTCAACCAAACTTTACATAAATTATCAGTGCCAAGCCTAGTTATCATATCGTCGGCATTAGCGGTTCAGTAATCTCTTAGCGGTTTTTCTTTTGAAGGTCATAATTATATAAATAAATTTTGTTTGAATTATTTGTATTTAATGACACATATACCTGTCTTTCCTACAGTGTTAATTAAAAAAAATTCTAGTTTCTAATACATTTAGTTTATTTTATTTATTTTCCATTGCAAAACAAGTTTTTGCAACTTAGATAAATTGCTATCGAGACACACTCGATATTGATTCGCTACGAAGAGAGAGAGAGCAAATGTGGAAGTACTGTATCTTTCCTCTTTTTGTTCTTCGTTTAAAGCGTAATATCTAGGATGAAGAAGTAGTAAGGGTTTCCCAAAGTTTACAGTATTGCAAACTTTTTCAGGGAGAGGATATCATCGAGTACAGCGAGTCATTAAGTGAATGCAGAAAACTGCTTGCCCTTGTTCCAACGTATGACGAGGCTGCGGAAGGAAATGCAACAATAAAGTTTAAGGTAGAAGGCAAGGTCAAACACACGGTCACAATACATGATGTGCCGACTACCAAAGAATTAAACAGGAGCACTTCTAGCTCAAGTTCTTTTGTTGAATTTCGAGAAGCGGGAGCAAGTCGACAAACCAGTATTAGAAGTACTGCCAGCACTGTGTCAGATATAAGTATGGAACACTCGATGTCCATCGATGAGGGCAGTGTAGTTGTGGTGCCAGGTACATTAGACCACTTTTGTGTTTTTTTACAAAACGACATAACAAATGCAGTGCTTTATTTAAATCCCTACCTACCAGTTTTTGGGGTAACTGACTGTTCTTAGACGGTAGATATGGCGGATTCTAGCCATGAATGTATTATGTCTTTGATGTGTAATGAAATTATCTTTGCTTGCTGCACTTGCCGCACATGTATTTACTCCAGCTGAAGCAGGTGCTTTGTGTGCTGCTTTTACCAAAATTGTAATAATTATATTATAAGATATGTATGTTTACCTGTAGGTGGGTTATATAATGTGTGCTTCGTTTATGCTAATTTTACACTCATATTATTTGGCATATCAAACATACAGTATGTTTAGGAAAACACTTTTAATAAGCCATCATCCCTTAATTTACAATAAAATATGACATAAAAAGTACATCCAGTCATAAACATATATAAATATAATATGTGTTGTATTGAACCATGTTGCCTAAAATTCTTATTATAACCCTTGTTAAAATCTTCAGCTCCAGGAACTGTTTACGAAAATGTCGTATCATCATCAGGTATGGATGACTATTTGTTTTGATTTACAATTAATTCTTCTTTTTTTCCTTCTTTTTTTTTGGGGGGGTTAACGTCCGTTTCAACAGTAATTACAGTTAATTACAGGCGGTTATTTCACCTAACCATCGTTCTTGTGATTGACAGTACTAAACTCTCCTCTTCAGATTTCTTACATATATAAGCAGGTATATTTATGTTACATATATTATGTTAAGTTTATACCGTTCTCATTTTTCGTTTCATTTTTTGCAGTATTCTTGGTCTTTTACACGTTTAACTCATTTTTGCATTTGAGACATGTTAAACAAGATATGCAATTGTTGCTCCGATGCGAAGTTGGTTGAAAGCATACACTAATATTACTTATATCTACACATTGAAGGTGAAGGACATACAGCTGGTAGTGGCGCACAAGCGGTACCGTACCCACCAAGACCTTTAGTGCAAGGAATAGGTATATCTCTTTAAATACAACTACATTTGTTTCATACTCTTAACTTCAAAAAAGAAACAGAATCGATCTTCTCCATAACAATATATGACTTCACAAAAATGTTAAAGTCGGTATAGGTATACATGCGTATGTTATAGTCATATATTAATGATTATTCATTTTAATAGTGTACTAAATTACATTACTTGATTAATACTTTTCATTTAACAGTGAACATGGCGATAAGACAACCAGGTCCTGACGTGGTTCCCCCAGAAGAACCTAACGACTTTGGAACAGGTACTGCTTTCCTTTCTAATTTCAATATTTCTAAGACAAATAAGTACATGTGCTTTTAGGTTTTTAAACGAAATAACATCCCCTGGTAAAGTCATGAGAACTTATCTTGCTTTAAGTTGCCTTTATGATTTAACCAATATGACACAAACCTAAACATTAAACAAAAGTATCAAACTCACTGCTCAGTCATCAGCTAAACTGTATCAATTATGTATGTACCAATTACATGTACATACTAATAGAATACATGCTGTTTGAAAATAACAGGTATATTTAGAAGAAAACGTTGGCTAGAAATATGCAATCATTAACGACTCTTGTCTCTCTTTTCAGCTTACGGCAAGATTTTGAGTAATGAATCACTGAGCACCTTGGCCTGGGTCTTGTCCCCTTCGGATGCCAACAGGCTGCTCATTGGTCTGAGTGTACCAGATCAGATTCATGCACAGAACCAGAAAAATCATCAAGGTGATGTCGTCACTGGTAATTATGAATCTTTACGGTACTGGAGAAATCAGAGAAAATCCAGAACACAACAACATGAGGCTAGCAATAAGCATTTGTATGAAGATCTTCTCTGTGAACTGGACGACATTGGCAGAAAAGACATTAAAGTTGTAATTAAAACTACACTCGAAAATAAGAAAAAGTTGGAAAAGAATGATTTCAGTCATCTATGATGTGTGATAATGTATGTTCTATGTATTCACATTTAACCATTGTATTAATGTGTCTTAATAAGAGATGTATGTGTCTAGTTAAGATGACTACATGTTCATTATGTAACAGGATCAAATTGATTTTATCAGAAGCACGTGAAACCTGGCCCCAGGCTTATAAAGGTTTCTTGAGCACAATATCATGCTCAGCGCAAAATCATGCTCAAGTAATATTAACTTAAAGTCAAGTTATATCTTTTTACAATGTCGGGTTCCATAACAAGAAACCTTTAAAAGAACGGGGCAAGTTTAAACAGTAAAGTAAATATGATTTAGTTTTCTTCTTTCTTTGTAAATGTAACATCAGATGTCACTTTGCAGTATCATAAGAGAAGTACGAAAAACTCTTTAAGATAAATTTGCTGTTTTGAAAGATGTTTACTGAGGTTGCTAGGAAAAATGATATAGAAGGGAAATCTGTGATTTTTTAAAAACATGATACTGACAGCTACTTTATGTGTGAATTTTCTAGTTTTATTTTTGGTACCGGATAATTTATATGACCAACGATCCAAGAATAGTTAAGTTCTTTTAGGTTTCAGAGATAGTGCAAGATACATACCGTGTCCTATTCCAGAGACACCCCATGGTTCTTTAACATACCTGGTGTACAACCCCGATACATCGACCTCGTTTTAGGGTATCATCCGAAAGACCATTGGTTATTGTAGTGAAGGAGCGGGGGATCGAACCTGCGATCCCTGAATTGCAAGTCTAGCGCGTTAACCACTAGACCACTGATCCACTCATTCACAGCTACTTTGCTTGTCGCTTACCATTATGTAAGAATATAGTGTCACGGTTGATTTCTGTGATGAGTGAGTTTTAACATGATAAACACCGGTCTAAACTCGCATTTATGAACATCTAGGGGACTGGCCATTCCAAGGCGGTAATCACAGACTCTTCCTAGGTATATTACTTTATAGATTGGTTGTCCTGTGAATTGTGGCATGTCATTAGAAGCTTACTTTAATTTCTACGGCTAGTAAGTCTATGTGATTTGCATTTTCCAAAATCATTATGAATATGTGACGGCACTTTTTTCGATATGTGCTATCAATTAAATGACTATGATGTCATCTTTCAGAGATCTTCTTTATTTCAATTAGTATAGTTGCGGACCATAATTGGCGTGATAATAGTCTTGTTGAATTTTTAATATTAAATGTACAGTGCATCAAAATATAGAAATGTACTGTTTCAACATTGAATTTTGCATTTGAAGATTTTTTCAAAAACATCCAATTTTATGAATTAGTTTTCAATAAACTATAATTTAATTTTGTGACAAATGTTCGAATGTCATTTTCCCGTGTTGCCGGTTGAATTTATGAAAGAAATTGTTAGGCCTATACTTCTACATAAATCTCATCTCAATACACGTACTCGACAGTCCAATACTATATCAACTTCAACTTACTCTTTTCATACAACATTGTACTGTTTGGTAAAGTAAATGTGCCGTTGTAAATACTTCTGTTCTAAATGTTTGTTTACTGATATATTTTTTATATAGTGTAGTATATAGTATATGTACAAAAATGATGTTGAAATAAAGTGTTTGCATAATAATTCTGTTTGGAACTTATATTGTGATTACAAGTATAGATACCAAGGTTCTGTTGGTGAGACGCTGGCTAATTAAGGAATGGATACCGGACGTCTGCCTGGTGCCTAGCATTAAAAAGACAGGTTTTGTGGGTAAATGTGCTCAGAAATAAGTCAGAATTGGCTGACAGTTGAAAGATAGCAGATTAAGTAGAATATGATTGAATAATTAATTAAGTCCACAAAATTATCATTTAAGCTACCGTTCTTTTCCCAATGATATGTTAACTGAAATTCTATCAAAGTAAAAATACATCAACCTTTCACTCAAACACTGCAACATCACAGGATGACTTATTCCAACAACTTTGCTCGTTATTGTAAAATATCACACAGAGTTTATTATTATATATCCGTTCTATAGCAAACAGACTGGATATGCCTTGTTTTCGAAACAGTCAAAACTGTAGTTTTAAAAGCGAATACATGTCCCTCCTCCGATGGATTTAACCACAAACTGAAGTTATGTGGATACGCCAGTAATAACACACATTTACAAAATATATTCCAGTGAATTCTTTTATGTTTTTTAACACAAACTGCGCGGGGCCTCCCATGCTTACTTGTATAGCAATCGTTGATTGGCAAAGAACATGAAAATAAGAAATCCAAGATTGCTTTGTTTCAATGTAAAATATAAACTTCAGCGACCAACGAGGGGCATTTTTGACAACCCATGTTACTTCATACAAAGATTCATTTATAAATACCCGTGTTTTTCTTATATAATAATGTACACAAAGAAATACACATACAAAAACACAAGTGTTCATGAATTTTTCAAAAAATTCAAATATGGCTAAATATGATCTGGCATATATACAACATGACAAAACGGTATGGATATGATACATATATCGTCCGCAATTTACGACGAGTCCCTACTTCATATAACCGTTAAAATAGGTCACAGATATAATATACTTAGTCCAGCAAACCATATACAAATTTCATGGTTGCATTTACCACTTATGTGTATAACTTTCTAATTGCATTTATCACTTCATGTGTACTTGAATAAACGACCATTTTTCGTGGAGCAGATCAATTAGGGGCTGCAGATACATTTCCGCAAAAAAAAATCAATAATATGTCTTTGAGTGGATCAAGAATTTGCGGATAGGAAATCGGCAATCACCGCAAACTAAATTAGAAGCCCACGAAAATGTCGTATGCATACCGTATATCCCTGACTGTAACAGTGGTTTAAGGCCTTAGCACAACCGGTACCAGAATAAACAAGTTACAATCAATGTCATAAATCTTAACATATCAAAAGTTGGAGAAGAGCCATTGTCAGTATGAGAAAACTTATTTCTAGAATTTGGTGATGCTTGGCTAGGATTTCCTGTTTCTGTGCTAGGATTTCCTGTTTTCATGTCTGGGTTTTCTGCCCCCTGACTAGATTTTCCCTCAAGTTGGTTTTCTTGGATATTTTTTGCTTCTTGTGGCTTCAGGGTTGTCTTTCCTGTCGTGATATCTGGAGCTGTAGAAAAAAGTAGTGCATTTGTTTGTCGCGAGAATACATCTACAACATTTTATACACAGTAGCATCTATAATTTCAGTAAGAGTTTTCATTTTTGTCTCTGGTGTCACTAGCAATTCTCCTTGATGTGGCATTTAATTGTGACATTGATTTCTATTAACTGTTATTTATGTGCTATTTGTAGCTAATAAATGTGTCTTCTCTTTTTATATATTGGTAAGCAGCCATTCATCAAAATAAACTGAACATATAAAATGTTTCGAAGGTAGAGTAAAATACCACTATTTCATATGAACGAAAATACTTACGAAGGGATGTTGTATCGGGAATGCCCGCAATATCACGGCATTTTCCGCTCAGCATTATGTAAAAATCATACATCAGTTTTCTCTTAGGTTCTGGACAACTCTTCAGCTCCTTGTGGAAACAACCTGCTGTGGCTACAGATATGCTGCAATACATATTGTTTGTCAAATTACGATGACAGTGTAATTTATACCCAAATAGTGTAAACAATGCTTCAGTTTAAGAATCTGAATAAAACAAAATGCTCGCAGAATCAGCGACCTCTTTCCAGAGTTACCGTTCCCGTCACGCTTCCAACAATGTGCCAATTTGAAAGGAACGGCAACTCTAATTTTACTGAAGCAAATGTTAATACTAAACTAGTTGCAAATTGTTAGAATCCCCGTCAAAGAGTGAATAGTATTGTTGTCGCAAAACTGTATGCTCTGATTCGTGTTCAGAGTATATGTCCCAATTCATGATGCATGCTTTTATTTCTCACATCGAAAACTTTAATCTTGTATTCATAATACATCGACTTAAATCGTGTTATTTATAAAAGACTAACTTACATGCATGCATATATAGCAGCCAGTTTCTTCTTTTTCTGCGTTAAAGGCTGACGAGGTAAAAACTGTCCGTAAAAATGATCTATTGCCGACTTCGTTGTCCATTGCATACACTTTCCCACTGCAGACATGTCATTATCCACACATGTAAGGTTGGATATGTCTGAAACCGAAAATGCATACCTCTTTTACTGTCAGAAGCAACAATCGAAAAACATGCAACAATCGGAAAAACAGCAAATAGCAAGTATAAGAAAAACTAGCAACAATCGGAGCATTACCAAATATCGAAAAGCTACCAACACCAATCTGAAGCCTAGTTCAACAATATTTGAAATACGATTTAATACTATTCTGTATGGTTCTCTTAATATTAATGGTGTTATGCTAAACTTTGCCTTGGCAAAAACATCCGGCTTAGAAAACGCGTTTTCAATAATAAAAAATAGACTCTTTACAGTTACTGTAATAAATGTAAAATAAACGAAAGTCTGGTGACATGCTGTATTTTGATTTTATAAAAATCTATGTTATTAAAAACTGTCATACAAGGAAATCTAGCACAAAGACTTTTAGACATTCTCGACGCTGTGGTCTGGTTATAGACCAACTTGAGGTACCAGTCACTGGCACTGCTTGCTGTCGGTAGGGTTCTTCCAAGGCAAGGTAGCACACCCTCGTACACTCTATAAATAGAAAAAATACCATGACGAGTACACTCCTAGCAGAGAAAAAGTATATACAAACAGACAACACTTGCGACTTTGTTACCAAGTGAAGACCTTATAATGCAGTATCTCAATTTGAAAAGTACTCTTATAGTTTTACCCTTTAAAAATCCGGCTTAACCTGTGTTTTAGACATATTGGATTGAGCAAAGCAAATTTAATTTCCTATTTATTTTCTAACAGGATAATAACTACATTATCTTCTTTGTTTTCTTTTTTGTTCTAAAAATCTAACTCTGATAGTTGGGTTGTACCTACATTTCGAGTCGCCAATGTAGTAAATCTTGTTTTCAGTTACCGTAGGTCCTTTTAATGAAGATTTTGGTACAATGTATTGGAGTTTAATTGCCAGTTATTGTCATTGTGTACGTCTTATTTGAACTGATGTTGATTTAGATGAAGGCCCACAACGCTCGTTTTCGCAACACGACAGGATGAATATTTGAGTGACGTATAATAGGCCAAAACTAATTAGCGCGTAATTAAGGTAGTATTATAGATGACAGGGGCATCTCGGTGGACACTTCGTGATTGCCTCACAGATATGGAGTACGCCAAATAGAAATGGCTTATTGCTCGCTAAATATCAAACATTGAGCTTCTTTTTTTGTTTGTTGTTTTTTGCCGCTCGTTTTTTTTTCTAATCTAAATAAACACAGCAGAATATAATAGGGTTATCAGAACAGTATTAGATCCAGGATGCCGGATTTGCTCGAGTGGTGCGTCGGATCATTTACGAGGTCTAGATGGTATTCCTGCAAAAATTTTCAAATATGGTGCTAGCATGTTGAAGATACCTATTACCTGTATTGTTAATTTATCAATATCTGAAATGAAACTGGCTAAATATAAACCCCTCTATAAAAAGAAGTGCTTCAGAAGTTGGTACTTATAGACCAGTTAGCATTCTAAGTTTAGTGTCTAAAATTTTAGAAAAAAAACCTGTTTATGTTCAGATTGAAATTTTTTGGTCTCAAATAATTTGTTGTATGAACATCAGTCAGGTTTTAGAATGTTTTATTCTACCGTCAGTTGTCGTGTATACATTTACACAATATGATTAGAGATAATACAAGTAAATGTTTATACGCTGGTACTCTAATGTTTGATTTGCAAAAAGCATTCGACACTGTAGACATATTGTTTGGAAAACTGGAACTTATGGGTGTAAATTCTGTATCATGGTTCAGATCATATTTAACATAAATAAGCATCAAATTACTTTCTACAAAAGTTTCTAAAAGTATACAGACCGTCCGTGGCCCCTTTTGGGTTGGGTCAGTGTTCCTACTTTAATCTGTCCGAGAACCTTACACAATCTTCCTTGAAACCAGCGGTTAGAATTTAATTTGATTTTGTGTTTACTAAAGTTAATCTGTCATGAAAACGTCCAACAAAGTATGTAAAATGAATACTACGGAATCCATTAAGAATCTAGACGTTCTAGCGATAGCTCACATATATATGAAAAGTTTCGTATGACATATCACTTATTCGGCTTCATAACCTTTACAAATATACGTTTTTGCTAAAAGCATTCCTTTGAAGCACAAGATGGTTATGTCCAAGACGCACAAGCTCTTTATCCCTGTTTGAAAGTCTGGCACCCATGATTTGATTCAGAACAGATTTTATAAAAAAAATCTTAGCTAGGTATTCAACCTAAATTTCGCAATACATGTATTTCCCATTCCGTCATCATGATGAAAACTCTTGACATGGAATGCAAAAAGAAATGAAAAATGTCTTCCTACCAGCTTCATGTACACACGGTACGTTTAGTCAATTTCCGCAAATTAATTAAAATGTGAAGCTGCATCAAAAATTAATACCTTTATCCGTTACATGATTCATTGGTGGCCAGAGGCCGTATTCAGCATCTCAATGTAACATTTTTACATCAGTACCTAACACTATTTTTTCCTGTACTGAAAACACACAAAATAATTACTTTTCACGTTATGAAGTTGAAGCTACATAATTAAGATTAAACAAATTAAAGCCGATCACTCTCCGAAGTGATAGGTCCACAGAATGGATTTAATGAATAAAGTAAATTAAGTTTCTTCGTGTTTTCATTAGCGATTTTTAACTCAAAATAGCTGTTTGATTGAGCTAGACGGAAGAAAGTTGGCCAAATCATTCTCTTATCTGAGATTTACAGCGGTATTTACCCTTTACCAACCTAATCAAAGGTGATTCGGTCTTTTTAGACCAGTGCAGATCATGATCAGCCTACAAAGTTTGTGATTGTTTTGAAAACTACTTACGTGCACCACTTATGTACGGGTTCAGCGTGCTTTCCGCTACGTGATATATTAAGTTCTTTCGGAACGGTTTGTCTCTGGCACATATCGAGGGCGAGGTTTGGTGTGGCAGGTGATGTCCCAGGCATGAAACCGGCTGGGCGGATCTGTCCCAGTGTTTGTACATAGCAGCAACACAACAAAAGCAGCGTTAACAAGGCACACTTGAAGTCTGCAATAGGAACACCCGTCAACGACTTTTTTAAGAAGCAAATAAAGGTGCCGATACGCCGCTCAGGCTATGTTTTCGTACTTAAATACAATGCTCGGCAGCGTTAGGTAAATGTGCATTCTTACACAAATCTTCGTTACATCCCAAAATATTTACATGTACTAGTATCATACTTGCTAAATCTAATAAATTCATTTGTTTTCTGTAGCTTATTTCTCATTAAGTAACATTATACACAATTTAGACTGAAGGATTTTTTCAAAATTTATTTATTCATATTAAGAAAAAGGAAATGTAACAGTCGTACAAACAAAATTTTCAGCTGAATTCTCTTGAACAATTATAAGATACTTACTCATTTTAAACAAATTAGAATTTGTGTACGCAAAGAGGAAAACGAAGAGCTGTTCTTTCCAAATTATTTAACTCATATTTTCTTATTTACTTCTACCAATTCACTTTTACTAAAAGACTATGTCTTCCAATTCCAGATAGTTTAGTCCTGCGTTAAAATAATGTCCTGGAGATAAAATAAGATTAATATCTGACAAAGCACAACATGCAGTCATTGAAACTGGAGAAAGAACTAAAACTATTTTAGGAGAACATTAACAAAACAATGTCGTGTTGCCTCCAAGCACTGTAGCAACCCTGTCGCCCTCTGACGTAGAAAAATGGCCACACGAGTTTAACGAAATGACAAATGGAGATGTCAGGGCATGAACTTTACCATAAAAGGTTATAATGTCAGTTGTAAAGCCTTACTCCAAGGAGTACCTATCAAAATATAAAGCCGTACATTTAAGCATGAAATGACAAATGCAAGTTGACATGTACTGTTGTGAGTAACTTCGTCAAAGAAGAATGTTGAAATGATTTAGCTTGTACGTGTAACGTTGAATGTCCTATGCTCGGGAGTTTACCTTACGGCCTTAGATGCAGGAAGCTTCACCTCAAGATAAGATAAATACAGCGACGCCAACAATGATGGCTGCTGGGTACTGGTTACAATGATACCTGGTCATACAAGCTTAATGTCTCTAACAATTCCCGCCATAACCCGACAATTCCACGTATAACCGATTTAAGATTGTGTATGAGTATCCGAAAATAAAAATGACTACATTCAGTGAACAAAGACCACTGACAGGATGATACGGAAAAATTTTTATTAAAGATGCATTGATTTTATTCGCCAGAAGTGTAGCCATAAGTGAAATGTGCGCTGTGCGTACCATTTTGTTCTTCAATAGCAGAGTGAGCCGCTATTGCACAGTGATAGGGCTTCGCCCCCGTATCGGTAGGTTACGGGTTTGATCCCCACCATTGCCAGGCAGAATGTGAAATGTTAACACATTCAACTAAGCCAGAAAAAACACAATCCTGACCGCGAGCACCTATGCTTAACAGTTTCATGGTTAACAGTCAACGTACCCGCTATACAGAAATCTTTTTTTTTCAGCCGGAAAAAGCACAATCACGACCGCGAGTTCCTATGATCTCTCCCTTTCTCCCTTTCTCTCTCTTGTTGATTCCGTGCTGGTCAACACAAGGGATAACACAAAAAGGCAGTACTGTAGGCCTACATTTGAATACTCGAAAGAGACAGTTGTATAACTCTTATTTCTATTGTGGTCCCTTTGCCATATTCATGGCACATAACAATTAAAGATGCAAAATATTATAGTTCGAGTAATTGATTAAACCACTTTGTGACTTTAATCCTCCGTCCTAAGTTTTAAATGATTCCGTTCAAAATGAATTTGTAATATCATCTGCGTCAAGCGACGACAAAGCGTTTGATGACTCCGATGAAATTACTCCCGTCCGAAAGTTTAAAAGTTTTGCACGCTTGGTTTTTTAACTGTTCATTGAATTTGCTAGCTGCACAGGTACTTGACACCATGTATAATTTTTGGCAGTGTCTAGAGAACCGGAACCGGTTCCCTAGACAGCGACCTTAGCGAACCGGAATCGGTTCTCTAGCCTATATCCGTCTATACACTAGCGAACCGGAATTGTTTTCCTGCATATATTACAGGTAATTGTGATAAGAAAATAGATTATTTAATAATTATAAAGTGAAAACTTCCATTTAAACAAGAAAAATGTGGGATTATCAGTTTATTTGCATTAGTTTTCAATGTGTCGATTGTCGAATTGATCTCCTTCGCCTTCCGCACTTCCGGTTTTAATATGATGTCTATGTGTACGCTGGCGAAATGGTAGTCTACACAATGATCTACCATTTCGCGGTGAAGCACATGGGACAGGAGGATTAATAGTAGTCGGGTTGTTGCAGAAGTTACGCAGGTGGAAGCTGGCGAAGTTTGACATAGTCTTCATACAGTCTTCGTACAGATAGGTAAAAATGATATAGAAAAATTTAACAATCATCAGTTACTCCATGCCCTACTTGATATAAGAAATGAATTCCGCAGCTGTGGTGTTCAGCACGTCGTATTTGAGAGCCTCTTCCATTGTCATCAACGTCGATACAAGTTATGCAGACGTCTTAACAAGACCTTGTTGAAACTCCCACTTGACAAAATATGGTCACATGGTCCAGAGTTAATGAACAATGACGTTTTAGACAGACGTGATGGTGTGTTTAGAGGAGATGTTGACTTTAAGTTCACCGACAGCATCAGTCATGCCTTCCTGAACCAGAGGCTATGAAAACAGTCCTTTTCAGGGCTAAACTGACTCTTAACAGGGTCGACGGGCCATGATCAGAGCTCCTCGTGGTGTAGCCTGGATGTGACATAATGAAAACGAAAGCAAATGCTTATGAATATTTAGGTTTAATTATTTCTCTCTAGCATATATTACATAAAATCAAAAACATTTACAGAAAAATTGTGCTTTCTGTTTCAATGCTATTCATTATGTTATAACTAAACGCTCTCCTTCGTCATTCTGTTATCTCTAATACTAATACTGCGTTAAGTCTTTCATGTCATAATTTTAGGAAGGATCTCTAAATATTCCTCTTCCGAATTACATTTTTAATGATAACAATAATAATCAACATATGCATTGTTTATATAGCTGTATCAATAAACGTGCCGATAACAACACGCCAAATAATTCGTCCGAATATTAATTCCGGTTCGCTAAGGTCGCTGTCTAGGGAACCGGTTCCGGTTCTCTAGACACTTCCATAATTTTTGACTTCTGTATGTCTATTATAGTAAATTACACAAGTAGACTAACCATATCCGTAATGGCAAATTTTACATTTATCCCGGAACACAACTTCGACCACTTTAACGCATTTCATCTTTGTAGTCTGTTGCAAAACTAAATAGATCTAAATTTAATGTATAAACTTTTGAAGTAATTCAAGTCTTTTATAACTGAAATAAAACAAAATTCCAGTCTGCATTGAATTGTTTACATTTTCCAACAAGATGGAGGCTTCCTCACATTTGTTACTCGAACCAAGGTCTTTCAAATAGTATGGTCCGGAAACGCCCTCTGTAAATGTCTTATCGTACTGATAATCTTGTCTCGCCTGGAAGCGTTTATCACGCCGTGCATTTATCACGCCGAGCGAGTAAACTGGTATTTGTCCGATAGTTGTATGCAAAAGTGCCCGTCATTGTGTCATTTAAATACCACATTTAATTTAAAAAATGGTATAATTGGAAAGCTGATGAAATTTTCTGTAAAACTGTGAAATTAAAACCTCTATATATAATTAACTATTATCTTTAACGCGAGTTAAACACGGTCCATGCTATTCCGTCTTGGGATGGTAATTTGACTCGCGATACTGGTCTTACAAAACTGTACGTTATTATGTTATAAAATAAAAAAACGAAAATCTAATTCATATCCGTTCAAAAATAACTCTTAATTTACATTTTAATTAGCAATTTTCCATCATTTGACCCTAAATATATAGTGAAAACCTGTGCACAAAATATCACCGTATCGCAAAAAAAAATCACCATTGACGCCATTTTTAGATTTTGAACGGATCTAACCGTCCCAGAAAATTAAAATACGGGTGAAATACGAAAATCTAAGACATAACAGACGCACATTAGACTTAAATCTATGAGAAAAAGATGTTACATCAATCCCATGAACACCATGCAAGTAGGAAAGAAGCGCTAAAATTAGGTCGGTTTTCGGCTTTTGGTCATTTGTGAAAAAACCCGTTCGTATGAGGTCAACTTTTCAATGCGTAAATCCACCTAAAACGAAACATCGGTAAAATATAATATTAGTAATGATTAGGGAATGCATATATTGTATTAAGGATCACTTTGTTGGTCAAATTGATTGGTAAAATATCGAGATATACGTAGATATAAAGTATCAATAATTTCTTTCTTTTTCCAAAATGGCGGGTACCCGGATGTTTGTCACGTGATCCGAGGCAAGTTATTTATCGTATTACTCTCGTTTCCGGACCATACTATTTGAAAGACCTTGCTCGAACTTTATCCAACAGAATACCAGTGGTTTCACCCCCTAGTCGTTTCACCCCTAGTCATTTCACCTCCCAAAACCCTAGATGATTCACCCCCCAAAATAAATATGATCTTTTTTATTGTTTTAATTAAAAATGAATCCTGTTCAATACTTAAATCAATCATAAAATATCGTATTTGCAATGTGAAGGTTTTCTATTTGGTTTATAAGTTTTATACTTGACAAAATGAGGTCATCTCTTATACTAAATTTTCATAATCTAATAGTTAACATTTAATTCTTGACGTTAAAAGACACTGTCATGTGATGTATTTAAATCAAATATTTGAAGTAACATTTGGAAATTTGGCTTTCTTTATTTTTGCAGTATTTTATTCAGGTGCCAAAGTGAGTATTTCTCATCAGCTAGTAAATAGTTTGTTATATAGCATAACATGACTGTATTTTTTTCTTCAAAGTGATATACTGATTAGATATGTGGTTATATTTGATTATTCTGTGATTGAAAAACACCTATCAGGCAAACAAATCAATCAATATAACAATAGTACCTTTCACACATACTTAATCAGTATATTACAATAGGGGGTGAAATGACTAGGGGTGAAACGACTAGGGGGTGAAACCACTTGATACCATCCAACATAACTTCGACCACTTTGACCTTGACCTTCTATTGTGGGTAATAGTATACTTAACAACAAAAGTTTGTAACTTTGTACTCCTCAAATGTTAATTCAAGAAAAAAAGTTTTTAACACTTGAAAATGTTGAAACAAAATGTTAAGATGTAATTAACTGTCAACAAAACATATTTGCAGGTCATAGTTGTTTTTCAGTTGCATTTTATCACAGGAGGGAAAAAGAAAATTGTCTCCCCTCCTGATGGCCTTTACAAGAGTACAAAATGACAGGTGAACTCAACCTGAACATTTCTCATATTGTCCCCAGTTTACTATAATAAGATAATGCTGCTACTTTGTCAATAAGATACTTGAAGGAAAGGACATTGTTAGTGGGGGCAGTTTTTTTCCTCAGAGAGATAATCCAGGATTGTCTAACTCACTCAGAAGGGCAAATTCCCGTCAGATCTACAAAAAAAGATCAAACACTGAACTTAAAAGTTCCTTTTTCAGTCAAAGAGTGGTTAACACCTGGAAAAAAATTCCAGAACAGGTGGTTTCTGCGCCCTCAATAAAGTAGAATTCCTCATAACGACAACGCCGAAAATGCGACCACACCGCTATTACGACCATTATTTTAAAGAACCAACTGTTTTTATTATATATTCTATTGGTCGTTTGTACCAGTAAAGCGACCACCCCGCTATTCCACTAAAGCGACCATCATATCCTGTCACTAATAAGCGATTTAAACTGTTTCATTATCCGCTAAACAGACCACAGCATTTATCCCTGTCTAGCGCCTCCGGACATAACAACTGTATTTTACCCCGCCACGCACCTCCAGAAGTTATCTACACACGTGTGTCCCTTTCTTGATTATGTCAATTACAAGACGTAGGGTGTGAAATATTTTTGATCTATCATATGAAACCTTAATTGGATAACAAAAGGATGTAAATGACAGTTGAGGATTAATAAATTGAGAGAGCAATCCCGATTGTTAACTTGAGAAATTACGGACCAAACTGCAGAATAATTTGTACGACATGTACATTATGTCTGTACACATTTGAGTCAGTTATTATGATGATCTGCATCCGGGCAATTACTGTTGATGCTTCAATATACTAAACGAGGAAATATTGAGACATTTGTATTTAATTTTTTGGAACATTAAAAAAATGTTAAGTTCTTTTAAGAAATATATTTTCTACGAGTAAATCAATTTATCTTCTGCTGCACAAGAATGAAAACTTTTTTTTTTAAATCATTAATTTAACATGCTCATTTGAAGTCGGTTCTGATCGATCAATTTACGTGCATGTGCAAATCTTTTTTATTTATTTTCTCTCATTTTGTTTATCGTACATATTTACTGTACAGAAAGCAAAAGGAAGTATGATTAGGCTGACACTAGAGTATTGTCATGAATGACAGATGGGTCTTATTAAGTCAACTTGCTATTGAGACCATTCCGCTATTAAGACCATTTATCAAAAGTACGGAAGGTGGTGGTAATAGCGGAATTCTACTGTAAATGCCTTCAAGCGTAGACTTAATAAACACTGGGTCCAAGAATCGAAATTTGAACCCCTGTGTTACAAATAAGACAGTTCATAGCAACTTGTAAATAATATGTTTTAATTTGTCCATTCTGATGATAATTAGTCATATTCTCTTTCAACAGTACACACATTACTGTTACCATTGCTAAATGTTTAGCACCCAATTTAATGATAGTAATTAATTTACTATTATACCTTGAACAGTAGCTCATACTGTTATTTTTGTGCTAATAAGACAGATAAGACAGTTCATAGCAACTTGTAAATATATGTTTTAAATTGTCCATTCTGATGATAATTAGTCATATTATCTTTCAACAGTACACACAGTACTGTTACCATTGTTAAATGTTTAGCACCCAACTTAATGATAGTAATTAATTTACTATTATACCTTGAACAGTAGCTCATACTGTTATTTTTGTGCTAAATTACTAGCACTTTAATTTTAGAAAAATTAATAGCTAATTTTGATCTTCATAAGATCATTATCAACAGGGAAAACACTAACATAGGCCTAACAAGCTATAACCTGGTTTGGATAATGTGACAGTGACGTAACAGATATATGTGTACACAAAAGTTTACAAGCATTGTGTAAATAGGTAGAGCATGTATATACGAAAGGGTTCTAGGCTTAAAAATACATGAGCACATGAAAGAACGGTGCGTTAGCGCAGTGGTTAAAGCGCTGGATGTCTACAAATAAAGATTTTAAGGACTGGTTCGATCCTCATCGAAGCGTTATATTTTTTTCCATTGAATTATTTCAGTATTACTTCAGGTAAAATTTTAATTATGTAGATACATGTTTTAGTCAAACAATAAACAGTAAATGAAAATAAAATCACTAAAACTTTGAAAGATTCTATAACCATTTCAAGCACGAGCATTTCGTGCTTACTGTCATTTCGTGTTTATATGTACATTGAACTAGTACAATGTACTACAAACATTACGATGATTTGGCCAAGACAACTCTTCAGCAAGTAATAAAGGTACCTTGTTCCTTTTAACTGTTGGTGTTTGAAGAATTGCCAGGTAAAGGAATAAAAATGATCTTCATTTGATTGTTTAATTTGTTCTAAGTACAATCAGAAAAAAAGCTTGAATAAAAATGAGAAGTAAACATATCAATGAAACAAAAAAAAGAAGAAATAAATTAAAACGATCTTACTGATAAAAGAGAGTAAACAGTTTATGTACATGTCCCTATATGAACTCTTGTTCGACAAAACCAAAATAATCAGGAACCTGAGTCGTTACCTACTGCACTATAGTGACATCGACTGTATGTAATGTACAATATAATATATATTGACATTAATTACGCCTAGTGCTCTCCCTTGTGATAACATAACGTTTTACCCGATAAAAGTAGACTCTTCTGGTGCGTCATTGTAAAATTATCCTAACCGGACAGTATATGCTTATATGTGTAACATATTCGGCCTCATACTATGTGAACTATGTAAAAAAAGAGAAATAGAGTATATACTATATGAATCAGTTGAGGTCTAATGAGCAAAACATTGAGATAAGGATAGTGGTATATTTTGTCACGGTATTAATGGTGAGCAGTATACCTTACATTCAGTACGGCATGGATTTTTGGGCCCTGCTATAAGCATAATTTAGCAAACGCAAGTAAACAAAGTTGCACAAGCAAAATTTAGAAGAAAACTGAATTTTTGTAACTGTCAATTACGGGAATAGTTGAAAATTGATAGAAATATCATTTTTCTAAGCGATGTCAGAAAACAAGCCTTTCTTATCTCCATTTTAGTTGTTTTTACATGGTTGGTACTCGGCAACCACTTTCAACAAGTATGTGCGTGAACAAGTGGAAGCGATGCGTGTTCTACTTATTTTCCGGGGCCGGTCGAACTTCCGTTGTGGACGAAGTTGTGTTGTACGGGGATATCATCCCATTTCACAACAATCAACATCGGCTCTGTCAAGGTCTTTCAAATAGTATGGTCTAGAAACGCCCTATAATAACGTCTTATTGTACTGATAATCTTGTCTCGGTTATCGATTTCTACCTGGAAGCATTTATCACACCGTGTATTTACATGATTTATCATGCGAGCGAGTTAACCGGTATTTTGTCCGATATTAGTATGCAAAACAACCCATCATTTTGTCATTTAAATACCAAATTTAATTTTAAAAATGGTATAATTGGAAAGCTGATGAAATTTTCTGTAAAACTGAAATTGAAATCTTTATAAATAATCAACTTTTATTTTTAACGGGAATTAAACATGAACCATGCTATTCTGTCCTGCGTGTTAAAGGGATGGATTGAAATTTGACTCGTGATACTGGTCATACAAAACTGTACGTTATTATGTTATTAAATGAAAAAAAAAAAAAAAAAATCATATGAAAAATAACCCTTAATTTACATTTTAATTAGCAATTTTCCATCATTTGACTTTAAATATACAGTGAAAATCTGTGCACAAAATATCACCGTATCATGAAAAAAATCACCGATGAGGCCATTTTTTAGATTTTGAAAGTATCTAACCATCTCAGAAAATTAAAATACAGGTGAAATACCAAAATGTAAGACATAACATTATCATAAGTACATTCAACTTAAATCTATAAGAAAAAGCTGCTGCAGTTACCACCATGCAAGTAGAAAAGCCCCAAAATTAGGTCAGTTTTTGGTTTCGGTCATTTGTGAAAAAACATTTGTATCAAGTCAACTTTCCAATGTGTAAATGATGAAATCCACCTAAAACGAATCATCAGGAAAAAATGATATGTTAGGTTAAGGGAATGCATAATATATTGTATTAAGGATCACTTTGTTGGTCAAATTGGTTGGTAAAATACCGAGATATATGAAGATATAAAGTTTCAATATTTTCTTTCTTTTTCCAAAATAACAGGAACCCGGATGTTTGTCACGTGATCCGCGGCAGCTTATTTATCGTATTACGCTCGTTACCGGACCATACTATTTGAAAGACCTTGGCTCTGTATACTGGCAAGCTAGTCTCACTATTTCCACTTAGAAGGCAAACTGATTTTACAGTTGTCCGCTAGGTGTGACATTTATAAAATATCAAATCTGTGAAAGGGGTCACACTGAAACGCCAAATAAATTAGGCTACTGTAAACCTTTCATGAGACAACATCCAACATGAAACCAGTTAAAACCAAGCATACTAACTTCACCTGTAGTAGCCTAATTAATTTGGCGTTTCAGCGTGACCCCTTTCACAGATCTGATATTTAATAACAGTTACTGTCACACCTCTAGAAGGCAGACAACTGTAAAATGTCAACCTGTTAAATCGTTCTGCCTTTAAAGTGGAAATACAGTCTCCGCGAAACAAGGCCGGACCGACGGACATGTCCTGTAAAAAATTGGAAGGTCCGTTCTGAACATCGTATTTTACAGGACCGACTGTCCGGTAAAAAAATTACCCAAACACCGGTTATTTTTAACTTTCATTTGGACTTTCCAGTAACTAAAAATAATTGCGACAAAAATACCAAATTAAGCTATTTTAGCGGACTTCATTGGTTTATTCAAATTTGTTTTGTTATTGGATATTGCGTCAGCAGCGCGCGAGATGACTGGGTGCCGGTTTCGTCGTTTACTACAGTACATACGCTTAGCTCGGGTACCAACAACTACCTGTAAGAGTTTTCGTTCTTTACAATGGCCGTGTCAACAAAACACTGAATCAGTAACAAGGATATTTTACCGGGGGAGTATATCTATCTTATTTTTTGATATATATATATTTTTATCATGGCTTTAAATTTGATGTATTATGAAGGGGCTAAGCCCGGAATGAAAAGGAAACAAACGCCAGGTAATGCCGACCTGCGCAAAAAGGAAAAATGGCAAAAATATGAGACCAAGCGGCCAGAAAGAAAATTTAATTATAGTTGGAAGGAGGGTCGTGAATGGCTTCATTATGATGAAGAAAAGCAGATGATGACATGTTCATTCTGTATTAGCTTCTACAAAAGCGCTTCTGAATTAAAGTCTGCAAAATATTAAAAAAGTATTCGGTCCTGTAAAATTTGGTCCGGTCCTGTAAAAGTCAAAATTTTACAGGACCTACTGTCCTGTAAAAATCAACTCTGTTTCGCGGAGACTGGAAATAGTGAGACTACACCTGTAGCTACTCTGGGTCTCCTATATATTAGGACCCAGAGCTATGCATGCACATTTATTACAGATTGATCAAGGATGAATGTGATGGACAAAGACCACACTGCTGATGATGTCAGTATTGTATCTGGCTCTACAATCATGAATGATGTTACACAGAATTTGCAGATTCCAATTATCTGCAACAATTCTGAAAAGTATGTATGAAGGGTACTTAATTGCACAGGGCTAGTTTCCACTGGTCTAAAGTAGTATGGGACAATCTGAGAAATTTCATAATCGATCATTGAATATAAAAAAGATGACAACACGGACCTATATACACATGTATATAAGTCCGTGATGACAAGCTTGATTTTTCTTATCAAAACTCATAAAATAATATTCTAGAACTTTTATTGTTTATAAATACGGTTATTCAGATGCACTGTAAATTAAGCTTCTTTGTTTTTATGCCCCCGAAGGGTATTAAAATCGCACCCTCGGTCTGTGCGTCCCCACTTACAAATTTGTGTCCGGACTGTAACTCTGTCATGCATTGAAGGATTTTAAAATAATTTGGCACAAATGTCTAGCACATCAAGACGACGTGTCGCGTGCAAGACCCACATCCCTACCTCAAAGGTCAAGGTCACACTTGGAGTTTGAAAGTTATGGAATCCTCTATATATGCACACATTCGTGTCCGGACTGTAACTTTGTCATGCATTGAAGGATTTTAAAATAACTTGGCACAAATGTCTACCACATCAAGACGACATGTTGCGTGCAAGACCCACATCCCTAGCTCAAAGGTCAAGGTCACACTTAGAGTTTGAAGGTAATGGATTCCTCTAAATATGCATATATGCACACATTTGTGTCGTGTCCGGACTGTAACTTTGTCATGCATTGAAGGATTTTGAAATAACTTGGCACAAATGTCTAGCACATCAAGATGACGTGTTTTAGCTTTAAAACATTGTTTGCATAAAAATAAGTGAAAGAATCCTAAATTAAGTTAACAATTTCCCCTTTATATGTTAACAAGCTATTCAGCATGTAAGAAGAGGATCTTATTATTTAATTTACTTAAGAAATGTGTCCCTGTATTTTATCGTTAATAAAATAATAAAATACAGTCAGGAATTTGGATGCGTAGTAATTAAATCGTGAGTGCGTAGCAAGAGTGATTTAATTTTTTTGTATCCAAATGACTGGCTATATATTAAACGATAAAATACAGATATGCATTTATTATTTCGATTCAAATACTAAATTGTCTTTGAAAAATACTAAGAACTATGTTCGACGCGTAGCAACATTCCATAGTAACTTACAAACACCGAATGCGATTGGACACGTACGACATTTACCCCACGTTTTGCCCGAGGAAAACGTGATGTATTTTATCGTTAAATAATGTATAACTTCTTTCCATCTAACTGTGGTATTTCTCCTCTGGTGTACTTGCAATGCCTCCTATGCATACTGGTACCTACAAAATTTGAAAATCTAGGGAGTTTTGTATTACCTGACTGCAATACCCAGTCAGTTTTGTCCAAAGATTATGATTATTTAGCAAAATTGTGTGAAAATGCCAGTACATGATTATATAACCAAATGATACTAAGGTGTGCTAGCTTGCAGACCAGACACGTGTTCCCAGCGTACATTAGTGCTTGAACCACTGCCTCGTGGTTTCTTTATTTGGTGTTGTATCGCAAGAGAAGAAAGGTTTATTTTGAAAAATGTGCAGTCAAAAGGAGAGAGAAAAGTTATTTACAAAAAGACAGCCAAGTAATTAATCAGTAGAGAAAATAATATAATGTAAAAGAAAGTATGCATGTATATATAGTGATAAGTGGGCATGTGGAATTTTTCAAAAGTGCAATATCTTGAATACCTGAATCTTGAAATTCATATTCTTTATTATATGGAAAATCTAAGTATCGTTTGACATCAGTGGGTCACTGCCCACCATAAAAAAAAAAACAAAGAAAATTTTGTGCCACACAAATATAAATGATTTTACAATATACAGTAACAGTAGTTCATGTCGCAATGTGTGATAATTACCTAATAATAACTCCTGTCTAAGTGTACATAAATAATAAATTACACTTTGTGCTGCTGCAGGGTTGAAATCTGTCAATGTCATATTTGCAAGTCATTATTTACTAAGAGTTTTTGTCTATTTAGGTACCATATAAAGTGTGCACTATGAAGGCTTATGCATATTTTGATAGAAGGAAAATAATGAGTGTCGGGGTGAATTAAAACAACTACATTTTTCATAGATATACCAAATATGTTACTTATGCAGGAGAACACTTTATCCTTTCTTCTAAATGCACATTTTATTCATAATTCTGTTTATCATAATATTATTTGGATAAATAATGATAACCCCTTTACTTCTGTTTCTTTGAATATAATGTGTTATTTACCGAATGAATAAACAAAAAAATAATAAAACAAAACAAAAAGACATAAAAGTTTTTTTAAAAAGTCAACTTCCCAAGGCCTGAATCACTGTCATATTTTGTTGACAAAAAGAGATCTCAATTATTTGGTTGAGTTGTTTGCAAAATTTAACAAATTCGGACAGTCGAACAACATACCTGATAGCATCTTATAACTTGTCATGTATCACACCCTTTCAAGACATGTTTTTTTCTGTCACAGTGGATTCATGACTTGATATTTCCTGACAGGGGGTATTTAGATAAAAGAAAAACATGCGAAAAACATCAAAAAGTCATTATAGAATAAGGAAGTTTTGACACATTTTGATGGCGTTGACCTTTGAAAATAGTTGCCAATTTTGTTTACCTCAAGAAAAGGCAAAAAAAATGTTACAAAGTTAAGCATGGTTCGCACAGGCCTTGAAAAGTACTTGAATTTGATACCAAGTACTTGAAAAGTACTTGAATTCTGTGCTGGGAAAAAGTCCTTGAAAAGTACTTGAATTTGAAAATAAAACTAGTGAATTTCTTTAAAAGTTATTGAATTTGTATGTTCTGTGTAAAAAACGTCCAAAATAATTGTATCACGCCTTAAAATGATGAGAAAACAGTCTGTATATGTATCTGTATCAGTCCATTGAACCTACTCACGTGTGATGTATCAACTACGTACCGGATTCTGGAATTTAGACACGCTTGCTTCCGGAGTGATTTCCCTTTACCAAAAGACATGGACGCGGAAAATTTGTGAAAATGAGCAGAAACAAGTGCATTTTCTCATCGACATTGCACCCGAATGATAGTTTATAAAGCATGGATAAAGGATTTTTAAGAGGAACAAACACAAGTGTACTTGTTCGTTGTGTTGGATAAACTTATAGACATAGCGCATTATGGGCGAAAGTGTGTTGAAGAGTCATAAACGAGAAGAAAAGCATTTATAAACAAAATCTGAAAAAGAAACGTTTCAATGAGTCAGTACAGTCGTCCCTCATGGTAAAAAAATCCAGATTTGAAAAAAAGTAAATATTGAGATTATCAACATGTATTTTGCTTAATGTTAATTTGAATTACCAAGATACATTATCACATTGTCTTCCAAAATATGATTTAAGGCGACTTTTGACTATGTATCCCGACATGAAGTCGGATTTTGCGCATCATTTTAGTCCTTGAAAATTAGAAAAAAGTCCTTGAAAAGTACTTGAATTTTGTCTCGGAACTTCTGTATGAACCATGTTAAGTAGAAGCAATAGTTAGAAATCGTTAATAGGTTTTTAAAGTGCCCTTTTCTAAATTACTCATACATTTTACAAAGAACTTAGCAAGACTTTCTTAGATGCATTTAATTGAAGTAAGTATTTAGCATGATTATAAGCAGAATCATATTTTTTATACACCTGTAGGAATGTATTATGGGGACACCTGTGGCGGGCAGCATCTGCTCTCTAAGTCAAACAGTTTTTCATCTGTTCTTCAACAAACTTGCTGAAAATATTTGAATGCATAATTTCTAGACTGAGTTTGATAATCAGCCTAAATGGTTTAGGCACTTTCGGATTATGGCCTTTGAATTATCCCAAATTTGTCAAACTCTGCATGTCAAACAGTTTTTTCAGAAGTTTACCAAACTTGCTGAACACATTTGTGGGCATAATGTCTGGGCTAAGTTCGATAACCAGCCAAATTGCCCAAGATACTTTTGGATTATGGCCCTTGATTAGATGGGCAAAAAGCTTTTATAAAGTCCAGTGACTGTCATTCTGTAGAAAATATTTGTCTGAATTTTTATGTCCACTACATGCAATATATTGTTTAGTATAATAAGTGATCTTCCTGTAAACTTTGTCAAGTATTTCCTTCAAATTAACCCAAAAAAAAAAATCAGATATAGTGCTAAATGTCCATTTCTTTCTGAAAAGGTGAATAGCTATTGTAACTTGACAAGACAAGATTGAGTTCTACTCCAAAGGTGTTTCACCTTATTTTTGTGGCATCACTATACTTATTGTCTTGTTACACTAAATAAAAAAGACATTGGGCCTTACTTGTTTTCTGTCCTTCAGAGTTCAAGCTTACATATCACTGGATAAAGAAAGGAACATGAATACTGGTACCAGCAGTACAGGTCAGTTTGTAAAACAGACTTTTAAAGTTATACAGTATAACTTTTTAGTATTGGTTTACTTAGAATCTGCTGGTGAAAACTGATTCTGCCTTTACAAACTTTTACAATCGATGCTGACCCTGCTATGTATAGCATGTAAATTGTGATCTGAACCTAGACAGCCTTCACACTTACTTTAGATTAAATGATGTTATACATGTTTGAATACATATACAATACATATACTTCAGCAGATGGGTGTGAGATGTCCCCATTAGTGCCTTTGCAAGTGGCAAAGTATGTGCAGGTAAAAATTATTATTGTAGTATTGTATTGAAGTTTGAATTCACATAATTCAAGTATTATATGATATTTGACTTTGATGTGGTACATGTGGATATATTACCCGCCTAGATTAATATTACCTGAGCTGTTTGGTCAGGGTGATATAATAAAAATTATTGAGGCCGGTAATATATACCATTTCAAAGACCAAAGAAGAATTTTATTTCCCTTCCTTGACTTAAACAGAAAATTGATTTTGTTTTAATTAATTTTAGCTGCTGGCCATAAGCACACCTTTAAATACCCTTGTGATGGACGTCAAGCCCAGATCTTAGATATTTGGCATGTCTAGTGGACCTCTATGAAAATTGTTCAAATCATTACCCTTGGGTGACAATTGTCTACAACACAATATCTCACCAAGTTTGATCATTGGCATAAATACATTACCCTCCATTAAGGATTGCTAAACTTTTCTCAGATGTGGTCTGCTGAACTCAGAAAATAATATAGTTTTGAACCAAGTCTATTCAAGAAACAATTCAGGTTTAGGCTTTTTTTAAATATTGTTTAACAAAAGTAAACCTGCACTCTGTGAAGAAATTAAATTTAACTATAGGCAAACAACTGGCATGCGTAAGAGGTAAATTGGAATAGAATTTTTAAGGCACTTTGTAGTCAGGTAAGCTGAAAACAAACATAAAAAGAACATTATGATTTTCCCATTTTTTCTAAAGTCCTTAAAATCTTGTAAGTCGGCTACTACTGTACCATAAAATATTACAAGGGGTGCTGTAGGAAAAGTTTAACTGACATATCAATGAATAGTGGAGATCTTCATCAGATTACATGAGCATGCAGGCTAATCATGATCTGCACTGGTTCACAAATGCAGAGTCAATTAAACCAGCAGGGTATTATAGTTATTTTGCACTTCAGAAGTCTCCACCCCTTGAAGATTGTGACTCCGAGGTATCAGAAGTGTTGATACCTCTTGTTTCTAGAGAATCTTCTGTTTTGACTTCAACAAAGTGCTCTGAAACACAGGTACATAGAAGTTATTTTTCTTTGTATTTAACACCTGTTTCAGCACTTTTTCAGATTCCCATTGGTCATTCCAAGGAAGAAGCAGTAATAGATTCCTGTCTTCTGTAAAATATAGTGCTGAAAACCTGATGTTACAAGCTTTGTTCCTGGAGACTCCACTTTGGCAGTTATAATCCCAATTTTCATTTAAAAGTTACCGTTTGTCGATTATGGAACTTGATTCATAGTTATGGACTTAAATCTGATCTGTTATGTTTACTCACTATGAATAAACAATGATAATGGAAATATCAAATAAAGCTTATGAATGCATACTCTTGCAGCTCAGGTCATGTAGATAAATTGTAGCCATTTTTGTACCCCTTTCATTGGGAATGATTTGTCTTCCAAATTGTGCTAATTCTTAAACTTTGTGTCATTTTCTTCTCATGAAAACTATTAAAATCAATGTCCTGTGAATAAAACCAAATTTACAGTATTTCTTTCAATCAGGAAAGCCAGCTTCTACAAAGCAGCCAGAGTCTATTACCACAGTTACCTGTAAGGTCTTGGCTGTCAACTTTACCTGTCAGAATTGGATGTGGTGATGATGTAGCTTGTAATCAACCAGCAAAGGGGGAGCACTCAGAAGTTAACTCATCACAGAGCACTATTTCTCCAACTGTAATTCCTGGTTTCAAACAACATGTACAGACTGAATGTGAAGCTTCTAATGGTTTTAATATTTGCCCACATATCACAGCCCAAGAGATGAAAGCATTAAAGAATGTAGACTCTAAACCTGATTATTTTTCAGTTACTATAAATGATCACACAGATAAAGGACAACATTTGACTAAACACACCTTAACAAGTGAAAATTCAGACATTCCTATATGCTTTAAAGGACAGGCTACAGCTGTTTTCCAGTCTACAAAATTGCAGAACAGACCTGACCTGAAAGAGGGAGCTAAGAATGATGTTCATCTGTCACACTCACTAGCCCTTGCAAGTATGAAAGAAGTAGAGATCAGGCAATCTCAAGAATCAGTATCTCTAGCATCACTGGAGAAAGATCCTGTAGGCAGAATCATAGCAAGACTCGACAGACTTGTGTCTTCTCTCGATACAGTTTCCACACGACAGGTAATCACATAACTGGCTGATAAACTACTGTTACAGAGGGTTGACTATATGAAACTACTGCATAATCTGTGTGTAAAGAAACAGGTACAATGTGCAATGGGTTGCATGACCTATCAACCCTGGGTTTGTTAGTTATACTAAATCTATACTGCCGGGTATCACCATTCTTTACAGTTAGCAAAAAGAATGGCATGGCTACATTCAATCTTCACTGTTTGTTATTCAGTCCATGATATATCATAGCACATAGTACCCCTGTTAAGAACTATGAAAAGCTATTTAAAGTAAACAATTTTCCTAGAGATCTTAAGTTGGTTTATGCTACCAGGTCTCGAACATCACATATATTTCATGTATTAATGTTATGAACATATATGTGACAGAGAATGGTGATGGAAGCAACAATTCTACAGTGTATTACCAGTCTTCAAGACAGTCTCAACAACAAACTCAAGAAAAAGTCTTTAGCTGGGGATACTGCAGGTCTGTTTATATAAATTGTGTTAAAAATAAGCTTTTTAACTTACGTCTACAGCCACCATCAGGACGTAAAATTTGGATACAGTTGCACATGTTTATTGGAAATGAAATCTGTATTAATTACAGTTGACTCTCGTTATCTCGAATTTCAAGGGACCAGGCCTTTTACTTCAAGGTAAATGAAGTTCGAGGTAAGAGGAGGGGCTTTGTTTGTTTTTTTTACATATATGGACAAATAGTGCTCAAAATTCCATGGTTGCAAGACAGACAATTGTTTGTATTTATTTCATTGATCCAATTTTTTCCAAAAACATTGGAACACAAATTCAATTTTAATTATTTAAAATTTTGCATAATTATACCCAATAATCATTCAATAATAAATACTGAGCGCAAACAAAAGTATGCATCGGGCGAAAGTGAAAGTAGCGTTTCTTGAACCGGAAGTAAGAACATTTGTATAGGCCTATTGCTATTATATATTTGAAAAATAAGAACAGCATCTAACTACAAAAAAACTTTTTACGGACTGATACATTCGTTCAGTAATCATCTTTTTTGATGAAGCCCAATCACTATTATCATTTTACCTCTTAAATAAATGAAGTCTTCAAAGTAATTACCGAATTTTTCATTATTAATTAAACGTAGTCACTGGCAATTAAAGTAAATCCATGAAAAACAATCATTACGACACCTGTGAATTGGCATGACAAGTCTCACCTTTGCTTTGACCCGCCGCACCTTTGATCCGTCGGAAACTTGCGCACTTCGACTTAACGAGTTTACAATACACTGGAATTTGATTGACGGGACCAAAAAAACCTTCGACACATCCAGAGTCTCGGTATGTCAAGTTTTGTCTTAAAAGGAGTTAAAGTACATAAATAAAGAAGGATTTTTGACCGGACTTTAGAATTTCTTCGACTTAAACCGAAATTCGAGGTAAGCGGGTTTGAGATACTGAGAGTCAACTGTATATGCAGTAAGTTTATGATACCAGTAATTGTCCAGTGCCACAGCAGAAGAATCCACATTGATTGGGTATATACATGTACATTGTACAAGGATACTACTCATTTCCTGTATGCATGCTCAACCATTTTGTGCAATGGTTGTAAAGTTTTGTAATCATAAGTCTACTGTGACACTTATTTTGCACTTCATTTACATCAGGTATTTTAAGAAAACTTCTGCAAACAACACAGAATGGTTTGATGAAATTGGCAGAGCAGCATAAGCTTGAGAAGTACCAACTTGCACAGATGACTGGTACACAGTCTAGTGAAGCTGGTACACAGTCAACACAACAAACATATCAGTGGTTGCAGAACCAGTCAGCTGTTAGTGATCTTGGAAAACGTCAAAAGAGGGTTTTCAATTTGCTCAAGAGGCAAAAGTACTTAATGGAGTTATACAAAACAACAAAAAGGTATTAGTAGTCAATGGGAATGTCATTTCCATTTTCTTTTCTCTTTTTATTTATACAGATGGTGGCTAAAATCAAGTGAAAAATACTAGTTCATCATGATTCATGAATATGTAGAAGACCTGTAAAACAAGAGTTTGAAAGCATCTCAAGATTTATGTATATTAAAGCTGCAACAGACTTTTTATTTTATCAGAATGGTACTTTAATTTTCATAGAATAGCAACATGAACTTATCCCTATATCACATGGGATACATATAATGGCAGTTCTTATCTAGACTTCAGAATGGTTGCGGAACATAATGAAAAATTGTAAACTTTCCTCTGAAATTGTAGGCCTGTAGCTGAAGCAGATGTTACAGCATCACAATATTCTTGTTATAAAATATATGAAGAAAATGCAAGAAGACAAACGGAAAACAGTTGCGTGAATGAAACGGATAACCAGGGAGTATCTAGAACTAAGAGAGGAAGAGCTGCTAGTGAAGAAGTCCTAGATACAACTGGTAAATCACATATAGGAAGACATCAAAATACTTCAATGAAAGGCACTTTAAATGTAAATTAAACAAGAATAGTTTACAGAAAACAGTATCCGAAAATATTGAAGATATGGATAATAGAGAGACTCAATGCAATAATGTTACAAGTATGGAATCAGAAGAAGGCAGGTTAAACACTGACACACAGCATGCAGAATTTGGAAACTGTCACATTCCTGAAGAGGTAGTGGTAGTCCCAGATTCACAGGAGGAGTTTAATACACAAGATACTATCAGAACAAGTGTCAAAGATATATTTATAGACAGAGAAAGTTCAACAGCTAAAAGTGAAGATCATCTTGCTAAATATACAGAGAAAGAACTTGAGAGAAGAGTGAATGTGCTGGAAACTAAAGACAAGAATGACGCTGTTGTGAAAGTGAGTGTTTTTATTGGGATTGATGAAAGTGAAACAAGTAACACTATTGGAGAGGGAAGAATGTGTGAAAGAGGTACACTGAAAAGAGATAAGACAGAAAATATTGACAGAAATGAGAATGTGAAGAAGCAAAAATTAAATGAAGGTTTATGTGTGAACAATGCTCCTGAAAAGACTACAATAAACACTAAGGATAAAAAAGTGTTGTCTGAAGTGTTATGGCTAAATATGCTTAGGAATGACACAGACAAACCAGTACAAAATGCTGACGACAGACAAAATGCTGAAGATATAGAAACATTCAAACAACGGGAACTGTTTACAGCCAAAAAACTAAATACAACACGAGAACTATCAAACATAACAAGAGATGCTTTGAATGTAAGGAAAGACAAAACAGAATTTCAGTTCACAAAACCAACTATCTTAAGCAAACCAGAACAAGAGGACTTTGAAGTACCAAAAGAAAATCAGAAAAGAGAGTGCACTATAGCCAGAAAGACTGATAAATGTAGTGAGACAAGCTACAATGTTTACAAAGAAAGGAAAAGAGAAGAAACTAATGTTAAAGAAGTTTATACTGCTCATGAGAATGACCATGTATTGGATTGTTTGGCATCACCACCAAAAGCTACTGTTCCAGGTGAAACTTGGCACAATGTATCCCCAACAGCAACATCCATGAGCTCTGATGTGTTTATGGTAAAAGTCAAAGATCTGCAGACAAAAATGAAAAGAAGAGCTATATTTCCACAGAATATAAATTCAAACAAAATTCAGCCTATAAAGAATATTGCTAAAGGTGATGATAATAAAGAAGTTTATGCACAGGGAAAAGCAATAACAGGATCAAGAGGATGTGGTAGAGAAATTTGTTAGAAACTCTGAAAATGGTGAGAATCATACTAGAAGTACAGTGAATGACACTATATCTGAAGCCATTGATTCAGTCATAAAACAGTCAAGAGAAATAGCAGCAAGAAAAGAGAGTGCAGATAATTATACAGCAAACTTAAAACAGATGTTTCCAATACGGACATCACCTTGTGTGTCTACAAAGCCTGATCATTTCTTCTTGAAGGATAACTATATATCAGAGAAAGATTGTAGCAAGGTATGTGATAATGAACTGTACAAAAACTAACATTAAATGTAAGTAATTTTAAAGTAGTGCTTGTTTTAATAAGGAAATAAATACATGTATATTTCGAAATACAATTTAGAAAAAATGATAACCTTCCACTCTTCGTTTTGTAAAAGAAAACACAATGTATAACTACATCATGTATATACATACAATTTGAAAAACAAAAAATATAGCTTTATGAAGTCAGTATTTATTTTTAGCTTACCTGGCACAAAGTGCACTTGTTTGGGAAAAAAAACCCCCCAAAAACCCCCCCCCCCAGAAAAAACCCCCCCCCAAGGGGGGGGCGCCCCCCCCCCCCCCCCCCCCCCTTTATAGTTTTTGTTTTCTAGAATTACATTTCAGATCTGATATTACTAGTAGTCAGGTCAGGTAAGAGACATCCTAAATGTACCTCACTTTAAGGTAATCTTTTTT
This sequence comes from Saxidomus purpurata, assembly GCA_022818135.1. Lineage (NCBI taxonomy): Eukaryota > Metazoa > Mollusca > Bivalvia > Venerida > Veneridae > Saxidomus > Saxidomus purpurata. Next base: position 9,039,640 of record JAFMSR010000007.1, read on the forward strand.
TTGTTTAAAGTTCAATCACATTTTACATTTAAGATATTTACATACTCCAATAATTATGCCAGTTTGCTTTTTTTTCGATCATTTTCCTCTGCAGCAGTGCAGCAGGAGGCTACCAACATTGAAAGATCTTGTACAATATGGACAGCTTATACCTGGCAAAGCTGTTCTTTCTTGCTATCTAAAGGTACTTGTAGGTATACTCAGTATTTCATTAGCATTTTGAAATGCATTTGATTTCTCATTTTCAGCACATATCAATGCAATTTATCCAATCGTGAAGCAGTAAAAGTTGTCAGTGAATCCTTACCTTAATCTCAAATGAAAGGAATTGGTCGCTAAAATTAATTTGTAATTTCTTACTGATGCTTATCTTAATTTTCAAAAAAGTTTACACCTATTGGTTAACTCTTTTATCCACAAATTGTTTGGTTTTATATTTAGAGAACAGTGTTACAGATTTTCAACAACTTGAAAATAATCATGTCTTCCCTGAGCCATATTGTTTTTGTCCTGTCTGCCCGTCTGTCACACTTTTGTTTCTGCTCTGAATAACTCGAGATGATTGGTCTGATTGAGTAGTCAAATAACCCTGTACACGGAAAAAAATCTGTAATATGGTTCCCTGCAGTGGGAAACAGTATATACAAGAGGGCCAAGATGGCCCTATATCACTCACCTTTGTACAAGTCCACTTGCCTGGTGGAAGATCACTAGATAATGTTATACATGTATACCAAATAAGTTTTCCTATATACGCCTTTGTAAAACAAATGATCCCCCCCCCAATCCCCCCCCCCGATTTTACCCCAGGGCTAATTTGAACAAACTTATAAGGCAATGTTACATGATTTATCCAAGCTCTAGGCCTTGTGGAGAACAGTAAAGTTATTAAGAGTTTTTACCTTATATATTCAAAACTGAAAGGACATTGGGTCAATGACCCGGGGTATAATTTGAACAATATTGGTAAGTTCCTGCTACATGCCAAATGCTAAGCTCTGCTAGTGGTTTCAGACAAGAAGTTTTTAAGTTTTCCATATATTCCTATGCAAAATAGGTTACCCCCGGTGGGGTCATTTTGACCGGGGTTTTGACCACAATCTTGTTTGAGGTTTACTATACAATTCTTCATGCCAAATATCTTAGCTCTAGGCCTTGGGGGTTTAGAAGAAGATTTTTACAGTTTTCCCATATATTCCAATGCAAAAATTAAGGGCCCCCTCACTGGGGTCAATTTTGACCCGGAGCCATAATTTGAATTTGGTAGAGGTCCACTAGACTGCTACTGCCAAATGTCTAAGCTCTGGCCTTGTGGTTCAGAGGGTTTTAAGTTTCTCCTATTTGTTGCAATAGCCCAGAGTTTGCATAATGGAATTCTGATTGAGTAGAGTCAAAGGAACTCCTGCATGTTAACATTGCCTAGAGGTTTAAGAGAAAAGTCTGATAATATGTGTTCTTTGACAGCAGCCTGGCGAGCCAGGTACATAAAATGCAATAAAATTTTCAGAATACTTCAGCCTGTAAACAATGTATTTTTAATTTCAGGGTAAATCCCATAGAGCCTCACTTACTCCTTTAGGAAAGATTAGGACCCAGGAGGGCCTCGTTTTTGCAAATGCATCTCAATGGGTTTCAACTCTTACAGATGGTGTACCAATCAAAAAACAGAAAGCATATGAAATGGTAAGAAAGTAACAACTTCAGTGGCTGCAGAAAACTAGCCAAACTTGAAGAGACTAACAGATGACCTACTTATCTAGATCTATGAATATGTATTTCTTAATGTACTCTTACAACGTTCTTTGGTGGATATGTATGATTTATATTGTGCATTTGGTTATATAATGTTACACACTAAGAGCAGGTACATGTAAGTGCAGGTCCTCCTCTTTGTCATGTATGACTGGATTTTTAAATTACATGTACTTATAATTGTTTAGCACATGAAAACAGCATGTTGTCCATCATAGAATAGGGTGCCTACCTATAAAGTTCAAGTCACCAAATATACCTGCAGAGGTATTTCAGGTATTTCCTTTCATCCACATTTGTGTGATCCAATACTTGACCAGTGTGGACACATATATATCTATGCCTGTTTTGTAGATACATTTTGTGGGTATATATGTAATTTTGCAGTGACAACCCTTGTTTAAATACTTGTCTTTTTGTTTCAGGTTCTGTACAAGGGAAGACAGCTTTTATCCTTCTGTAAAGACTGTACTAGTGTTCATAAATTACCAACCACAGTAGTCCAGGATAATAACTTACACCCTAGTGTTACCAGATCATCTGTTGATCAAGGGATACAGGTTGAGGATTCTGAACTTATTTCAAGGTCACCAAAAATGTCTGAGGACGAGAAGCGACTAAATGTGCTGCTATCTGGTTCTGTTGTAAGACTATTAACAGACCAAGATTTTGTACCTTGTGATGATTTACCAGATAATTTCTGGACAGAGGACTTTTCCAAAGTGAAACTTCATAGAGATGTATGGGAGACTGTTGATGCATGGTAACCTTGTTACCGAGGTTATCTGTAATATACAAGCGACTAGTACAGATTCAGTTCAGACTGCATAGATGTAAGGGCAGCTTTGGATTTTTACTGGTTGCAAATGCTGTTACATTGGCTTTCCCATAGCATGGCTTAAACGGATAAAGGAACTTAAATTTGTACAACAATTTGTCCTAGCTCACCTGGCTTAAAGTGCCAGAAGAGGCATTAGGATCAACTGGCGTCCGGCAACATTTTGCTTCAAACAGGGTCCCTCTGAAGTAACCTAGCCTAAGTTGATGAAACTTCATAGAGATGTTCTATTAAAGTTGTTCAAAGAATATCATCCTTTGCAGAAATCTGGTTGCTATGGCAACTAATAGGAAAATCTTCTCTGAAACGACAAGGCTCAGATAGTTTATAGCATTGCCTAGTGTACCTCTACCAAAATCATTCAATCATGATCCCTGGGTCAAAATTGACCAAACTCAGGTGGAGGGGATCACTTAATTTTACATAGGCTTATAAAGAAAAACTTTAAAAATCATCTTCTCTAAAACAACAAGGCTTAGTGCTTAAACATTTAGCCTGTAGCATTGCCTTGTGAACCTCTTGCAAGACTGTTCAAATCATGAGTCATGGGTAATTAGGAAGACTGTTTACAGTTTATATCATGAGGGAATCTTGGGTAAAACATCTTTTCTGAAACCCCGGCCTAAGTTAGATATTTGGCATGTGGCATTGGCTAGTTGATGTCTATCAAGACTCTTAAAAAATCATGACACCCCCCCGCAGGGAAAAAATTGACTCTGCCTAAAACCATAGCCCAGAGCTTAGATATTTGGAATGTAGAGTGGACCTCTGTGAAAAATTGCTCTAAGCAGGACTCTGGTCAAAATTCATCCTTTCTGCACATGATTGTTGATATAGCCAATGGTAGACAGGCGAGCAATAAAGGGCTATCTTGGCCCTTTTGTGTTATTTAGCTTAAGAGGGAAAAAAGTCTCAATCATTCTCAGATTGTATAGCTCTACTGTAGACCTTTTTTTTGCCCAGTGGTTATTTAAATGTCTAAATAGAGGTATACCAAGAAATTGCGTACACGTGCTCACTGAAAGTTCTAGTGTACTGACTTTTCACTATTTATATATTAGGCTAATTATGGTCTACACTAGTGGTACGGGCAAAATAGCTCACACCAGTACCTTTTTAACACTTTCAGACAATGTCAAAATTTGTTCTATTTGTGAATACATGTACAAATGGTAAAAATTTAAACTGAATGTACACAACTGTATATGGAAATCGAAAACTCGATTTTGAGAGAGCATCAATATCTGTAGGATATATATAACGTTTGGTGACTATGGGATGTGAAAGAAATTAACAGTGAAAACACAGGTAGTTTCTAAACTAAAATGTGCGTTTTGGCATTTAGCAATAGTTTAAAAAAAACATTCCTTTTAGAGCTAGGAGCATACTAGTATTTGCAGACTTTTGCTCTCTGAAAGTACTGATGTTAATAAAAGTTACTTTCTGTATTTGTGTTTTCTTTCTTCCAAGTCAGTCTTTCAGTGTTTACCAGGTTAGCTACCATGCCTAACAGTACAGCTGTTATTATAATAGTTGCCTACTTTCAGGCGTTAAAAATGATAGACTTTCACCCTTAGCTAGTTTATAAAGTCACTCTTTAGGAGTTTTGTTTGTTCATTTCTGATCAGGGGTTTCATGCCTATGTGAACAGTATTTCAGCTATTTATACACTCTGGCAAATGCAAAGGGTCATGAGTTTGAGTCTGTTAGCCACCTTGACTATGTGAACAGTATTTCAGCTATTTATACACTCGGGCAAACATTTCTTCTAACCATTGTTCCTTAACAAGACCAGTACATATAATGTTGTCCACTAAGAAACTGGCAGTTTTCTCACATACAGAGTCATGGTGGGTAGCAGGATCAACCCCATGACCCTCGATCAATGAGGGGTTACAGTACAGGTAATTTAAGTCAAGGACTCTAACCATTTGGCCATGTTGGCAGCTGGAATTTCTTAACTTCAAACGCACTTATTGTTTTAGATATCTTTTATTATGCAACATGTTAATACAATCGGCTAATGTAGCAAGAACAGGTATTCAAATAACTGCAAACATTCAACAGCTCTAATGAAAATAGTAAGGATATTTATTGAATGACATCCTGTGGTGAGGGTTTAATTGATACAACAAAAAGTTTAACATTGTGGACATTTTTAGCAGTTAAAAGGAAAAAAGGAGATTCTAGCACTTTCAATTATGATTTAATTCTGGCCAAGTAGTTTGGGTATATTTATATGAAATGAGAATACATGTACATTTTTGCACCAAACATGATTCATTCAATATGACTGATTTTTTTAAATCTGACAATACGAGTCTGTTTAGAATAAAATGCAGACAGAAAATCCTTTAAGATGTTCAATCTTGGTAAGTGCTAGAATTCCCTTGTAGTTGTTTGGCAATTTCTTCTGGTAATACAAAGACTTACTACTCACACAATATAGTCAAATTACATGCAGTTTTGTCCACTATTCTTTACAAATTATGTACAAGCACTAAAAAAACATCATAAAATCTAGTCTTCCAGATTGTCTTCCTTCAATACAGGCAATCTGACCAGGACATAAATTTCTTTATACATAATGCTTCCAAGTCTTTGCAGAACTGACTGCCTTTGTATCAGCATTTTAATATAAACATCAGTTTGCATATACAATGTCACAATTAACAAACAATCACTGCTAAATTACAAACATTCTCTGCTTTGCCATTACATCCTACTGTCCAGGGTCCTAATATAGTTCAGTTATCCAATCAGATTATTGGATCTTGTTCATTTCTTCCTTTGGTAAAAGGTGAAAAATTGGTCTTTATGGTAGACTCATATGCAAGTTTAAATTTATACAAAACTAAAACAGAGATTCGATTTTGTACATTCTAAAATTAAAGATGCATAGAGACCAGCGATGAAAGCCAAGGAATCGCTATTCCCTTATTAGGATAATTCATTAATACCTAGATGTGAGGAGCTGAGAATTTGTACAGTTATAATATTTACATAGATATGCCTACTACATGTAAACATATCCTGATAAACATAATGTACATGTATGCTGGTAAATACACACATATATATTAATTCTTTTATACAAACATTCAGAATACTACATCTTGATTACAGACCAATGTTTGCTTAAAATTCAGGGGCTTTCGTTGTCTAGTACTTTTGAGTGCTTATCTGTACTGTTGTATGGAAAAAATAAAGATCAATAAGAGCATGACTACATGGGACTTTCTATATTCTATAGCACAAGTGCTGTATCATGGCGCTTTAAATCTGCAGTGCCAAATGTTGGCTTTTTTAAAATGTTTTAAATTGATGGTGTCATAAGTTGGTGCAAATCATGCCAAAATAAAACCTTGACATAAAAGGCTGAACACTTAATCAAGGGAAGCTATTCTTACATAACCCAAACTTAAAACTGTAAACTATGGTTATTATCTTATAAATATAACTTACTTTAACTTGTGATAATGCTATAAAGGTATAGAAGAGGATCAATAGGTAAAACTACAGTGTGTGATTTTAATTACAAATCCATGGCACATGTTTTAACACATTTGCAATAAAACTGTTAGGGTAATTTATACCAATGTGTGTACCATTAAAGACTGATTAAATAAACATTTTTACAATTTAACATTATTTAAGTATTAGCCGTGTCTAATAACTGCGGCGATTTATATTGGCGTGTTTAAATTTGGCGCAACCAAAATAAAGCCCCTGCCAAAAATATTACACTACTGCAGTATGTATTCAGTGGAAAGATTTTTATGTCATTCAATGAAAATGCATTTAAAGTATGACCTGATTTTAACATACATTTTTTGTAGCACAAAGATGAAAACAGTAACTGTTGTTTCTTACATATCACTGAACATGATTAAAATAACCCCATAAACATGCCTTGTCACAAGAAATGGCTTCTTTCATTACCCTAACCTCATAGTTTAGGACTTACAAAGTGGACAAAAAGTTCAGTGAGGTAGGTTCTTGGGGCTTTTGACATTTCGTCGAAAACATTTGCTGATGGATCATTTGGTTAAATATTATACGTGACATTTTGACCACTATTACGTTTGGTCTGGGAAAAAAAAACAGATACAAAATTTGTCAAAATTGTACATTTCAAGTAAAGCTAAACATTTTATTTTCATAATCTGGTCTATTTTTAACTGAGTGCTTGATTAAAATTATTTTATTTAAGCAATGGATGGGCCAGAAAAATGACTTTAAAGGGCTATCAATGTACTAAAAATAAGCAAGTGGATACTGAATCTAAAGTCAAAATTTACTGAAAATCAAGTATGTGTACAGGGAGAGTGACAACCATCAATGATACCACTTTTTTACCAAATTTTACACAAAGCACGTTCCTAATAAGGAAGTAGCAGAGGTTAAAAAGTCAATGACTAGATTATATACTACATACTGTAAACACGATAAGAAAGAACTGTTCAAAGTGCTATTGCTTAACATCTAGTTTGGTGATGTAGTTATTAGAACTTTGTTGTAAACTGAAAATATGGCAAGTGTTTATTGTCTGACATATACATTTTGGTACTAAATAATGAATCATGTTTGTACAGGATAGAAAACAAAACTAAGACAATGTTCCTGTCATTCAAGACTTGACCAAAAGCTCTGATAGCAGTTTGAACATTCTTCCACTATTTTTTGCTCTTCGGGATTAACCTCCTTTTCAACAGTTTTGCAGTTATTTACAGACGGGCAGTTTACTATGGGACGGAACAGTGCTAGATTCCCAAACCCTGTAAAAAACAATTGACAACTTTTCAAGACCATCATCTGTATTAACAGAGTTGGTAATAGTGAGAACATCATTACAGCAAGTAAAATCCTGGGGAACATGCAACTGCAAAGTTTTTAAAGCATTTATAGCTGTTCAGATAGTAACAGACTGGAAATTCGTATTGTCATCCATATTTTAGTCAGTCTGTTCAGACTGAACAATGATCTGCAGAAAGAAAGTCGAAATATCAAAACTTTACAACTTCTTTGCCTTGTGCAAAAAAACCCAGAAATCTACAGTTTTCCCCTTGGGAGGGTTTAATACCTTTACAACAGTATTTCAGTTATTTACTAATGAGCCATTCCTCTTTTCATTGGTCCTGGGACGGAGCAGTACAAGACTCTAATCCACCAAAAGAAACGGCCAACATTCACATATAAAAAGACGTGATGCATAGCATAGCTCAAACCCATGACCCTTGATAAGTAGAAGTAACAGTCTAAATGTTTAAACCAGACAGAAAGTTAATAATTAAAATGCAAGTGATGAAAGAGAGGGACAAGTTAAGCAAAAGTACTGGAATACATACACTGTCTGGATACAAGTAAGTAAGGTTGATGGACTTCTTTCAACACTAAGAGGAAAGAAATGGAAACAAATTGGTCTGAGACGTCCAAAGCAGACATAAACAGATGACCCAGTTTCAGAAACAAGACTATTTAAAAATAGCTTTAAGGCAGTTAATGAAGTGAGGAAAGTAGTAGCTAATCTTCAACCAAACATTTTTCCAGAGGAGGATTGGCATTTTGTAACAAATTATGGTACAAGTACTACTCATTCTATAAACATGCAAAAACATTGTACATATAGTGATACAGTATCCAACATAAGAAAGGTACTATAAAGCATTCAGCTTTCATGGTGTGTAACTGCATGTGCATCAGATTGTTCATTCAAAAATAAACACAACGTAGGCAGGTATCATTTCTTAAAAAAATTCTGAACAAGTTGCTTTTCATCCACCTTCCTATTTTTAAGTTGACCAATTCACATCTGCTAGAATCAAAGTTGTGTTCTCCTGGGCATCTAATTTAGCATGAAGACTTATTTTGTAGTTTTGTAGCTCAAGCATTGAATTCTGTAAAACTCAGTCTGCAGAACTGAAAATTCCTCTATCTTCCTTTATCGTAGAGAGGTTTAAGGGTATAAGCGGTCACCTAGTTGGTCCTCTGGTACGGTTTGAGGTCATTCTAAAAGTTCATCTCCTTCCTCAACATCCTGAAAAAATATTCCTAAATTAGTGTATCGCACAAAGCTTGAGATTTATTGCCACAAAAAATTCTCACTTTTTTTCAATTCCTGCTTCATTCAGAGAACTGGGCTTTAGTACTGTTCATTCTTACCAAGTTTGCTTAAAATCAATGTAAGGGCAGGGTTATTCTATCTTTTTGCAAAAAAACACACACTCGTACAAAAATATTGTGCAAATTTAAAATGGTGACTGTCTCCTGCTGACATGGTTTAAGTTATAGTCTAATAATGAAATATGATGTGTAAGAGTATAGATTTGAGACTGCAGTATAAAAAGAGTTTTTCACAGATACAGTCTAACCTGCCTATAGCGGTCAGCAAGGGGACTCGGCGAAAGTGACCACTATAGACAGGTGACCACTATATCCAGGTTTTCAATGATATGATAAAAATTTGATAAAATAAAACAATATCTAGTTACGGTAGGTTATTACATACACATATGGCATATCAATTTATATGATGCACTTATTAATGCTTTTAATGTAAAACAATATACAAATGTACATGAACATAATTAGTTAACCCTCTCCTTAGAGAAGTCTGCTATTTTCTTCTGATTTGTTGAAGCTGCAATCCCACACAAAATTGATCAGCAAGTTTTCGAGAACTATCCCACATTCAAACGCTTTTATTCCCCCCCCCCCCCCCACCCCCCCTCTAACGAAAGCGCTTTACGTTTAGGTGAACTTCAAGGCTTCACCTGGTGAAGACATACTGGGGAAAAAATGGCATACAGACTGCCTTGTCATAGATTTTTATACCTAATAATGTTTCAATAAACCTGTATAGTTTTGATCAAACTAACGCAAAACCACGGGAATTCATAAAAATCTCATGCATAAAGACGACGCCGCTCAATCATTGCTCAAGATAATCACTAAAATATCAACAAACCAAACAAACTCACCTAAATTATCTAATCCTTTTGAAATTTATGTATTATTCACACATATTCAAGATCATAACCACATTAATGGGTTTCAATCAGCTGTTTATTTAATGCTTCCGGCTAATTGCCGTAATTTATTACTTGCACGATATTTTTTAAAGTTCTCGCTCAAAACCCGCCACTGGCCGTTATATAATCAGTTCCGACTAAAATAAGTGGCCGCTGACCGTGTTAAACAGGGTCACCTATAAACGGTTACATTTAGAGTAATTTCCCTGCCGCCGCCCCTTAGACTGGACCGCTACAGACAGGGTCACGTTATATACAGGCCCACAGTACATGTAATACACACTTCTGTCGTTATCTCCCTCGCTGGCAATAGAAACTTGACCACGACGTACATGCTATGAACATTTAGGATCACTAAAGTTACATTACCAGCAATACTTCCTATTCACAATAATCTGAATCATCCAAATTAAAGACAGACATGTCCATATTAGAAATGTAACTATATATAAACTATAAAGGTTAGAAATAAGTAACATTAACTTCATACACTAATTTTACTGAGTATAACTTGTATATCTGTAGCTTACCTTCAAACTTAAGACTTCTATCTGTGCTTTTCCTTTAGTTGATTCTCTCACCAGTTCTTCTATCTCTCTGAATGATCCTGGATCTATCAGAACAACCTGAAATCAAAATACAGTAACTTTTTAGACATCCCTTTACAAGTACATATCACTCAGTCACACTCGTGTTCACAATTTACTTATTACATATGAACCACATGAAACATATATTGTCTTCAGCTGCATTGCTCAAAATTGGACTAGCAGACACTGGTAATTGGACTGGTAGAAACTGGTTTATCTAACGTTCATGCATGTACATGTATACCAAAAGAAGTATCTACAATCCTCAGCATATCAAAGGCCTTTCCCTTGTTGCAGCCTGCCCTCCTGAAGTGAAATCAGGAGGTTTTAATGTTTATTGTACTCCCTGGTCATGTGGTAAGAGTTGCTGACTTAAAATTGATGTAGCCTCTACAGTCCATGCATGTACAAGGTAAAGAGAGGACAGGAAATAATGCTATGTAACACCATGTGAACGGGTTCGAGTCCTAAGTGTGACCTTGACCTCCAGAGTAGATGGCTGGGTGCTGTGCATGTCACACATTCATCACATGGGTAACAATCCTGTGAAGTTATATTGAAATTGGTCCATGCACTAAAAAGATAGAACAGACAGGAAATATTGCAATATGTACTAAGTGTAACCTTGGCCTTGGGAGCAGATGACTGGGTCTTGCGCATGACACACCCTCATCACATGGGTAACCTTTGAGTGAAGTTATATCGTAATTGGTCCATGCATGTAAAAGATACAGACCAGAAACAAGATACATGTAGCAGGTAGCAGTGTTCGAGCACTAAGTGTAATCTCCTAAGCGTGACCTTGACCTTAGGAGTAGGTGGCTGGTTGTTGTGCAGGACACACCCTCGTGGAATGGGTGACCATTGCGTGAAGTTATATCAAAATTTGTCCTTGCATATTAAGATAAAGACCAGAAACGAAATTGTGGACAGACAGAACAGCACAAACCTATAGTCCCCAAACTGGATTTTTCCTAAATCATAATTTTGTACTCCTGACTTCTGGTTGTTTATAGGATACTAGGATTTTGTCAGAATTTAACAAATAGTGTACAATGCAGTTTCAACATAATCTGACTAAAATTATGATCCCAACATTGAAAACAAAAATTCATATGTTTTAAACAACTGACCCTGTGTTTTTACCTTGAAGTATGACCTTTTTATCTTATTTAGTTTAATTTATACTAATTTGTTTAATCTTGATTGTGAAACTAGTTCTTACAACTTATAGTAATTGCTCTCAAGACTCACTCCAGATGAAATCAACCTTGAAGAGAGAGAGAAGCAATGTGGAATTATATGTGTTTTGCCTAAGGACAATTTTTATTAGGCACAAAACATCCAAGTCTCATGAAAACTGACTGTTAAAGTGCTTGAAAGTGAACTTTGACAATATGGTATCCACCAGATGCAACAGCAGCCATATACATCAACTATAAACGTTCACTCATTGTGATATATAACATACCATCTCTAACTCATCATCAAAATCATCTTGCTCAACTTTCTTTGCAATTTTCTTTATCTTCGGTTGCAGTTTTCTCCCTTCTTTGCCTGAAAAAATCAGAAAAATATACACTGACTAGCATACAGCCAATGTCGAAAATCAATAGGACACAAATCACTGCCTACATTTTGGGATCTATATTTTCAATTTCTAACTTTTTTCTGTACCCTTTGAATATGCTCCATTTAATTGTATTCAAATTGGATACAGAACCATCTTCAAAACACCCACATAATAACTCAAAATCCGTTTAAAATCCTCTACTAATGCAACCAAACACAGAGCTTACAAACCCTATCATCATATTATTTAACTGGTTATTTTTCAACAAATTTGAAATTATGATCTTTAAGCAGGTGCATCCATGGTCAATTTTCAGCAATAATGTAATATAAACATATGAATATTATTTCCTATGTTATTTTAGCATTTTAATAATATTTTAAATGATGTCAATTCATAGATTATATCAAGCAGATTTTTGTAAGCATTATTCGCTAAAACTTCCCAGAACTTAACTTCCTTGCACTTACCAGGTACAGTGAGTTTCAGCCTCATGTAAGCTCTCTGTATCTTGATTGTTTCCTTCTCTGTGAACTGTTTTATCACATCCAATGCCTAAAATGTGTACCAAATCTACATAAATTATGTATTGTAAACATGTAACTCTTTAATACCCCTTGTTTCTTGTGTTTCTTGGATCCCTCAAATTGTGGGGGTACAATTAGCTATACATTATCAACACTTTGATAAAGTCAACCTCTAACAAACAATTTGTCAACTTATTAAAAGATGCTTCTAAAAAAAAAATGCTTTAAAATAACATCTCATATCAGGTCCGTAGGTCTCCAAACATAACTTTAAACAAGTGTGACTGGTTTCAAAACGTCCTACAGTCAACTCTGCCCTTGCAAGTTAAGCAACAACCTAACATATGCAACCACTTTAAATTCCTCCCTTTTAATTCAAAATTATAGCAAATTATCCTGAGTTATGAGACAACATGTCTTATGAGATCACAATTTCAGCTTCCCCTGTATGGTCGCTTTAGACATGTTTGACTGTATATTATATAGGTTGCTTAGTATTTATGTTGAATTGATTAGAGATTTACCTGTCACTAGTTGAGATCATAATCAAGTCTCTATTGTCACTTAACACACCTAGGAATATTATTTCTCTCTACAGAAAAATGGACAAGTCAATTTTAGAAATTGAGGTATTTAGTCAATGTTATTCTACCTGCTGTTTAGTGTTCCTTGTAGGTTTAACGGAGAAGTGTAGATCCTTCATTGCCTTTTCTATCATTGTTACTGTATAAGGCCTGTTTGTGTCTGGGTTTACGCACTTGTCCGCTACGATTGTGGCAATATCTCTGAACATCGACTCAAGCTGGGCATGTCTCTCTTTCTCTGACACTTGTAATTCACCTTTAGCTAGAATCTACAGTAAAGGGAGAAGTATATCTATCACATATATCTGTAGATTTAAAATAATATGCTATCAAATAATAAAGCGTTGCAAAACGCTTTTGAAATTCCAATATAAACATATAGTGTAGCGGTGCCGTAAAACCAGCATTTTCAATCAATTTTGGCAAATACCTACCTCAGGCTAGATTTTTACTTCTTTTGTATATTTTAGCCTTTAGTTTTATGTTTATGTATGAGTATGTCATTTTTATAAAAAAAAATCTCAACAGCAACTGAGAGTGAGCAGCTTTAATACCTGTAAACAGATTTCTGACTGGTTATCTATCCCAAATATTTTCTTCAAGTCTCCAGCTTTAGCCACTTCTCCCTTAGAAACATTGGTAAACACTGTATGGGTTTGCAACACTTCATCAATATCTGTTTCCCTGAAATACAAGCAATATTTGTCTAGATATAGATAAAAATTCCTACTTTGATATTCCAAGGCCAAACTCAGCTTTCAGATTCAGCATTTTTGTTTACAAAATATACTAACAGCATTTCATATTGACCACTTTTTATGCTTACATAAATATAAATGTGGGGGAATATTGACATGAGAGAAAATTAGAAAATGCAAAACAGCGTCATTATTAAAGACTTTAAGTATACAATCTCTAAGGAATATGATCATATTTCAGACTCACTAGATTTTGCAGAATTGCCTAAGATGACAGCTATAATCCTGAGATGATTCACAAACTTGTCAAAGGAAACCCTTAATTAGCAACAAGCATCTATTTTAAAACTGACGAAACAACAATCAGTATGCTCACAATACAGAGTACAGAGTAAACTCCGCTCGGGACCTATCAAATTTGTCTGTATATCCAGAGTATATAAAAAAAATTCCTTACAAACTAAAATATATAATGAACAAGACTTTAGTGTATTTGAAGTCAAATGTAATAGTAATAAAGTCTGCACCACCTAGCATGTTGTTTTTCTATTTTCTTTAATGCCATTTAAGAGTTAATATGAAATAAGGCACTGCCTAGAATGGAAGTTTATCCTTTCATATGAACTAAGAGCTGATAAGTGGAGAAATTGTGACTCTTACCCAAAGCCTCTCCTAGGACTGGCATGAAGGAATTTCCCAATTGACGCAAAAATATTCCAAACAAATGAGCAAAAAGTTCTCAAAATTGTGTCTTATAACGTCCAGTATCTATTTAGTTTAATGAAGATGCATTCAATCTGTGTCCTTAAAGTACTCAATAAATGTGCTATATAACTCTGAAAACATTCAGGAACAAATTAGTCTCAATAATGCAGTACCCATTTTATTTACTGACATTTTATAGATGACCTTGACCTTTTAGGGAGGGCTTGGATATCGCCTAGCAAAATATATACCGATATGTCATCCATTGAGTACAAGTTATTTTGAACTACAAAGCATAGTTGCAAAGTTATATCCGACAAACAACAACTAGAGCTATCACTAAATGTGATTACCTATAACCCCAAAAGGATTGCTTTATAAACTTGAAGAAGGGATGTGGGTAACATAATACCTTGCAAACAAACTAAACCATTTAGACCATTGTATGAGCCACATTATTTTAAAACCTTCAAGGAAGTTGTCAAAGTTACAGTCCGGACAAGGAAAAGTAACAAGGGTAATAACTCTGTAATGAGTCAAGATGGGGTATGGTTCCCGGGCATTGCACTTCACTCTAAGTATGACCTTGACCATTGTAGTGAGGTTGACCTGAATTCCAACTAGTAGTTTTCAAGTTATGCTTGTGGACAAGGAAATGTAACAAAGGGCAATAATTCGTTAAAATACTTCAATGCATGATAGAGTTATAGTTCTTGTACACTGCACTCCCTGAGTGTGCTTGATGCATTGTATGAAGTTGTATTACTTCAAACTCTAAGTAGTTTTCACCTTGACCTTTGAGCTAGGAAGAACTAACAAAGGGCAATAACTCTGTAATTAGTCAAGATGGAGTTATAGTTCTTGTGCACTCACTTCCTCTCAATGTGCTTGACCATTGTATGAAGTTGTACTGAATTCCAACCAGTAGTTTTCAAGTTATGTTCCGGACAACCGAAATACTAACAAAGGGTGACCATTAACTCGTAAATGCTCAAGATAGAGTTATAGTTCTTGTACACTGCACTTCCTCTTGAGTGTGCTTGATCATTGTATGCCAAGTTGTTTTAGAATTCCAACAAGTAGTTTACAAGTTACGGTCCGGACAAGGAAAACTAACAAAGGGCAATAACTCTGTAATTAGTCAAGATGGAGTTATAGTTCTTGTGCACTGCACTTCCTGTCAATGTGCTTGACCATTGTATGAAGTTGTATTGAATTCCAACTAGTAGTTTTCAAAATGTGCTTATGCGTCCAGTATCAAGTTAAGTAATAAAGAGGCAATCAATCTTTGCTTAATTAGTCAAGATGGAGTAATAGCTCTTGGCATTAGGCACATTCCTCTCAATAGTGCTTGACCCATTTTACAGTTGTACTGAATTCCAACTAGTTGAGCTTTTAAGTGGATATCGCTCGGACAAGGAAAATGCAACCGACTATTCATCCGATTGACGTACAATCAGTTGAACTACTAGTATAGTCCCCAAAAAATGTTTTGCGACAAACAACAATAATTACCTAAATACCTTTAAAAATAGTATGATTCCAAGGTGAAATTTTAAGTGTAAAAAAGAAGCTAAATACACTTTATACACCAAAGAAAGTCAGATCGGGATTTTAACCTCAGTCTCCCCATAGCCAGGTATGTATCAAGCACAACAGGCATTGGTTTCTCTGACCTGCTGAGTTATCCGACTCCTATCTGCAGACTAGCAGTTCAGTGTATTCCTACACACAGAATTATATGAGCATAGATCTATGCCTACTTGTATATAAAATTGCATTTCCTTGTGTTGTATAATATATTCAGTGACTGGTGTGCTTGTTTTTTGTTTTATACTTTTAACTTATTTTCTAAAAGGCAGTAGATCAAGCATTATGGTCAGTTTTGGTTCTTCAAATGAAAGGCTAAACAGATATCCATTTAGGCATAGGAGTCTTTAGATTTTGTACTCAGTTTTGGTGATAGATTGGTTACAATTAACAAAGATTTTTGTTTCAATCGTTAACATTCTGAATTAAACACATTATTCAACCTGTTTTGAAAAACTTCATCAGTAAGACTATAAGAATCTATTGTGAAATGCAATGAAGAATCTACCTTAATAGATGTAGATTGTACTGTAAATGACACGGATTCAATCATTATCAGCACTGTCATTCACTGACAATGAAACAAGTTTTCTAAAGTTTGGTTAAACATGACAGAAACTAAGTCAGAATGCATGCCCGGTGGCAGCCATGTATCTACCTGATGAAGTACTTGCATTTTAATCTCAATTTTGTCAATAAAACTTTATTTAAATATCTAACTCTCATTTAAGCTCAGAATTTTCAAAATTGTAAGTATGAAAATAAAATAAATATCTAAATTAAAAAAAGAACGCCATAGTAAACAAGCATCTGTGGCTACAAGCACCTGTGTTGTCTTAAAAATAAATTATTCAGGCACTTCACGCCAATTTTAATTTTGTCAGTTTCCTTTATAAATCCAAACTTGACCTATTCACAGCTTGTGTATTCTTCGTGACATAACCCATTAAAGAAAAATAAAAATAATGTCACTGTCAAGGTTTGCAAAACTGGACGTGATCAAAAATAACTGCCTTAGTGAATGAAACTAACAGACTAACACAAAGACGAATAAGTAAATACGGGTGTTCTATCTTCCATTCAGTCAAACCCCTACTGGGGACCTAGACTGTGTTACCGTCTCAGGGAATTTCCCCCACATTTTGCTCCGCCATAAATCCCCTAATGTGAATTCATGTTTCATACTTACACTTTATTTCTCCAAGAAACAACCTTATTAGGATAGCTGGCAATTTCAAACCGTTTTCCTCCTTTCTTCAGTCTAACTATTGCAACATTGGTAAGTCGTTTCTGACCTGTAGGTTGTTTTACTTGGCGTGACATTTTTATCTACTGGTATTAAATAGCAATTGACCCAATTTGTTCAATCTTTTGCGAAAAAAGAACAGCTGGCAGTGAAGTCTTTCCAACGAATAGACAGAAAATCACTAAATCTGTCAAATTTTCTCAAAGTTTCGCAACCGGAAGTAATAATTTAACCTGTGCACCGGTACCATATTCGGTTTGTTTCTCAAGTAACCCGAGTAAACATAGTGCCTAGTTAGACTTTTAACAGTTTGAAATTGCCAGCTATCCTATTTTGTTGAACCTGACTGCAATACCCAGTCAGTTTTGTCTAAAGGTAGGTTAAACAAAACTCCCTAGATTTTCAAATTTTGTTAGTTAGCAGTATCAGATTGTCCGTCGTCCGTCAACATTTGGATTCAAACGACATCTCCTCTGAAGCCACTGGGCCAATGTTGATGAAACTATACAGGGATGTTCCTTGCATGCAGCTCTACCAAAATTGTCCAAAGAATTCCATTCCATGCAGAGCTCTGCATGGTTGCTATGGCAACAAATAGGAAAAACTTTTAAAATCTTCTTCTCTGAAACCACAAGGCCTAGAGCTGAGATATATGGCATGTAGCATTGTCTAGTGGACCTATACCAAGTTTGTTCAAATTATGACCCCCGGGTCAAAATTAACCCCACACGGGGGCGCTTAGTTTTATATAGGCTATATAGGCAAAACTTTAACCGAAAACCTTTTTATTCTCTGAAACCGCAAGGCCTAGAGCAGAGCTT
The DNA here is from genome assembly GCA_022818135.1 of Saxidomus purpurata. Classification (NCBI taxonomy): domain Eukaryota; kingdom Metazoa; phylum Mollusca; class Bivalvia; order Venerida; family Veneridae; genus Saxidomus; species Saxidomus purpurata. The sequence goes on from JAFMSR010000007.1 coordinate 9,057,595, forward strand.
GGATATTTGGCATGTAGCACTGTCTGGTAGACTTCTACCAAGATTATTCAAATTATGACCCCGGGTCAAAATTGACCCCGCCCAGGAGGTCACTTGGTTTTACATAGGCTTATATACTAAAACATTATTCTCTGAAACCACAAGGCCTAGAGCTGAGATAGTTGGCATGTAGCATCGCCTAGTGGACCTCTACCAAGTGTGTTCAAATCATGACCCCTGGGTGAAAACTGACCCAGCCCGGGGGGTCTCTTGATTTTATAAGGAAAAAACTTTAAATTTCTTCTCTGAAACTGGAGCAATAATATTAGTATATATTCGTCCCAGTCTGGAACCACAAGGCCTAGAAGAACTTAGATATTAAGCATGTAGAATTGCCTTGTACACCTTTATCAAGATTGTTCAAATCATGATCCCCGGTTGAAAAATAACCCTTCCCGGGAGGGGGGATCACTTGATTTCGCATAGGCTTACATAGTGGACCTCTAGGAATTATGTTAAAGTCATGACCCCATGTATTATTGGCAATTGATATACAGGTGAGCGATATTAATAGTTTCTGTCATGAGCATGCGGTTCAGATCGAAATATCCGTTATCAAAGGTATCTGTTTTGGCGGGAACGAGGCTCTGTCGAGTTCCCGCAAAACAGTTACCCGAGGTGACGGATATTTCCATCTAAACCAAATGTCTTATGATAGAAGCTTTTTCTTGCATACCGTCTTGCACTTTAAACAGATTTCTAAATGCAAACTTATCGAAATAATACATTATGGTATAAAAATAAGCAATATTCAGATGATTTGTTTGGGGAAGTGACGTCACAATGTTTAGAACGTTACGTCACAAGTAACTCACGCGAGTCATATTACATGGGGGTATGTAATATGAGATTTTCCAGCACTGGCGGAAACTGCAAGAAAGGGCCATCTTGGCCCTCTTGTATAATATATTGTGCAGAAAGGAGGATATTAGTAGGGTAAAAACATAATAAAATCAAATATATAGTATTAATTGATGAAACATTGACGCAGCTAACGCTGATTTAAATCCGTTTCAGCAATGACTACATGAGCCGATAATGCGTTCCTCTTGACAACAGCCCGAGAAAAAATGAGTTGTTGCAAAAGCACGGACCTATATATATATATATCGTATACCTGTCATAAATACTTAATCCTGATTGACCGATAGCGCTCACGTGCCGGGTCTGCAAAAGTATGTGTAGAACTGGAAATGATGTGTATATCTGTACGGATTTTAAGACGTCATTTCTGTTATATTTTCGTATGATTTTCACTGCTCTTTATGAGGTATACGATATAATGATTATAGACTAATGTTTCGGTCAATGCATAGTTTTGCGGACCTGTTAAAAATGATATTGACCTCGGACGAATGTATTGACCTAAAAATTAGTCTATAATTGTATAGTGTATATAGGTCCGTGGTAATAGTCAACATTGGTAAATGATATATGAAATTGATTGTCTTGTGTGTGGTGTTTGCATACACTAGATCAGTATTCTAAAAACAAAAATAATATCAAACAGGGAATGCCACGTACCAAAAACGCAGCCTCCCCAAAACGAGCCCCACAGCACCCAGAAGTGCACACCACCAACACACACACACACAGCCGCACGCAGCAGCACGCACACACGCACACACACACACACACACACACACACACACACACACAATCATGTACACACACAAACATACACTACCAACACACACTAGCATACAAAGCAAACACACGAGGACAAAACGAACAATTAAAGGAACACAGTGGGGCACCGCCTTGGAACGGTCAGTGGCAAAAACACCACTGGGGAGCTTAAACCGGTTTATGGTGCGCACCCAACCTCACTCTTACCCCCACCATGTTCCAAAGTCACAGGACAGTGTAAATAAAAGTAATCCCTGCTAGGTGAATCTCTAACACACGCAATGGAAACAAAAGGCATGGTATGTAAAACACAAAAATGCTCGTGTATAAAAATATAAAAAGCAAACCTTGAGAACCAAAAAACGTATGTACTCAATGCCTTTGCAGAAGGCAGAGCACCAAGAGAAACACCCTTAAGGGCCCGACGAAACAGGCCAGAGGACAGAAATCAAAACAGTTTCGTCCCAGTGGGATTTAAAAACTGCTCATCACAGAGTCCTCTCCCTCTTCCGCCAGACGCAATCAAAGAGGGAAGCATAGCGTCCAACTGTAAACGGGTTGAACACCAAACATAAAGTCGGTCTAACAATAGTGTTAAAGGCAGTTGTCTTTGTAGAGCTTTTAGAAGAATTCATATTACATTTTAAGAAACCTAGTCTCTGACTAGCTTTACTAGATATTTTGTAGCTTGACTGACAACAGACAGAGGCTCGTGTAGGGTATAAACTGTATTTACCGCTTCTTAGAACTTAAACATGCATAATTTGTGACATTTGCTTATATTAAAAGACATCCTCATTTCTGCTCCCATAAAGATAAATTCTCAAGATCCTCCTGCAGTTGAACTGAATCTATCTGTGAAATTATAGCTCTGTAAATAACGCAGTCATCTGCAAATAGACGAACTTTGGAAGAAACAGACACAGGTAGATCATTCATGTAGAGCAGGAATATAAGAAGTCCCAGGATGGACCCAGAAAGACGCCTGATATAACAGGAGCCAAGCCAGATGTTGCCACATCTACTTCTACTCTTGAGCTTTGTCCTAATGCCATAATTGGCTAATTTTAGTACAAATCGATCATGGTGATCTGCGTCAAAAGCTTTACTAAAGGCCATGATGGCAACATCGACTTGGCCTCGCTGTACTAATTTAGCTAAGTCATGAATGAAACCCACCAATTAGGTTTTGCAAGACCGCCGGGCACGAAAACCATGCGAGTTGTCCACCAGGATATTAAATTGATCTAGAATATTGCTAACAACTATATACTCTAATAGCTTACAGGCTATACAAGAGAGACTGGCCTATAATAAGAAACTTTAAATATTTTTCCTTTTAAAGATGGGTGTAACATAGGCCTCAGACCAATCTGAAGGTACAGAACCACTATCAAGGGATTTAAAAAAAAATGTGCATATTGGGGCTAGATCTACTCAGGGTCTTTCAACTATTTGAAAGACCCTGATCTACTTCATTGGTACATTCATTTTAATACTTTAGGTTTAATCTGATCTGGACCTGCCGGTTTGTACGGATTTAAATTTACAAGCAAATTTCTAACATCACTTTCTGTTACATTTGTTTGAGACATGCTGGAAAATGGCCTAAGTCCAAGATTTGGTAAATTAGGGTATGGGTCATTTGTGAAAATAGAAGAAAATTGTTTATTTAGAATCTTAGACTTTTCAATGGTTAGTTTTAAAGCAACACCACATGAGCGTTGGCATAGAAAATAACGCTTTGTATTTATTCACCTTTTGTAATATCTGGTCATGTTAGAATCGAAATAACATCCTTTTCAGCGTTGTTATCGTCTAATAAACAATAATTTGTCGTACTGATGCACAGTTATAAACCACTCAGATCGACCTTCGGCCTTCTTGGCTAATTACTGCGTATCAGTACTCCAAATCATTGTTTATTAAACGACTAACACCACTGGAACGAATGTTATTTCATAAACAAATTACAAATTCAACAATAATTTTCGCAAAGTATTCCGGCTAAGTAATCTGAACAGCGCTCCTCTATTAGCGTGTGTGACCGCGTTATTCTTTAATGATACATGTACTATTTAAACATCTACTGCGCATTTTGACACAATGTTAGGTTGAATAACGCATCTCGTTCACCCAGGGGAATATCCCAGAATCGGCCGGGAATATTAACAACAAGGGAATAAATATAACTCCAAGTCGAGTTACGGTAAGTTCGCCAATGTTGTACCCGAGTAATAGGAGTAGCAAACCTGAAAATGCTCTGGGCTACTAAATTTGTTTTCTTTTGAAGAGGGTCTTCCGGTTTCCGAAAAAAACTGAAAAAAGTTAGAAAAAGTTGCTTCGCACATTTTTGTGGTAACGATTGCAGCTGACACTATGTGAAAGTTTTCAATGTTCATCCGAAGATAATGGTCGAACCAGGCCCTCCTGTCACAATTAACGAACTTATAAAGGTCAGGACCCCAATCATCCCCTTAATTTTTATGCCCATCAGGCATCAAGGGAGTGTATCTTTTAACCAAACCTCATTTTTCAATGAACAACTTTTTGATGTATTCCTTTGAAACCTATCTTATATTTATTGTCTCTTCTAACTGGCTTGACTCAGCAAAAAGGGGTTCAATATAATAACACGGTCAGATAAATAGATAGGCAATTGATTAGAACATATAGATCCAGGTATCCAGAACATATAGATATTAAATATAGTAGAATATGACAATGTATCATTGTACATGTACTGTGATTTAAGTTTAACATGGAGAAAGCTTAAGCATCCTTCACTTTATATAGATAGCGTGTAATATAACTCTAGGTGCTACCTATCCATGGGAAAAAAACAACTACATTAATTAATTGTAACTGTTATCATAATACAACGTTCCGTACAATGGTACGATGACGTCCATTAAACAACGCTACAGTTCATGGTCAGTAGACGCCTTTTGAATAACGCACCAGTGCGCCAATTCAGCGTTCCTGACAAAATTGGGGAAATACTTTTACATATAATGAATTTCTTTTAAAAAGTTTTAAAAGATCATTAAATTTAACAACCATTAATCAGCTGGTTGTTGGAGAATGAAAAAAGGGAGAAGAGTTGTTTTCGGAAATGTTTTAGTCATTACTACCGGAAGTCGAAATCCAAAGGAGAACCTAAATTCAACTTGGACGTATATTGAAATTATTGTAAATTCATTTGACATTAAATTCATGATTAATTTTTAATTAATGTGTAACATATAGACAGGAAAAACCCAGTTTTTCCCGTATTAAAGGTTTATATTTATTGGCTGCTCGTCGGAGGATGGTTAGAATTTTTGTAGTTGTCCGGTCACTGCTTGAGCAGACTAGACTCATGGGTGAGACTGGTCATCATGAAGCCAATTAACATGATGCCAAGTATCATCGTTCAGCCTGGCGATTCACATGATCGCCAGATTAGAAACCTACAACAAGCTTCAGATTTGACGCAGTATTTATAATCTATACACAGTAACCAGACGACTAGGATGTCTAGATTTTTTTAGTCGTTCGGTCAGAGCTTTGTTTAGCTTAATCATAATATAGCTATCCATAGACATCAGTCACATCATCAGTTACATAATTATACATAATTGGACGTTGGTTACAGACCTAGTCACAACAGAGTTTTACCATTTCTGACAGTTTATAAAGATCATAATGCCTGTTAGGTTTTTAAAAAATCAATTTAGAAGAAATGGGGATTGCTTAGATGTTTGAATTGCTATATGTATGTATTGTAATGCTAGTAAACTGACATTTGATTTAGGTATTGTATTATTTTTGCAGCTTACCAATGTAGGCATCCCACAAGACCAGGTGACTTGGTCCAGGGTGACCTTGTCCTCAGACAGATGGATAGCGATAAGGCATGGCAAGAAGGAAGATGGCAGTAAATGCATGGTAATATAATGCTTTAAAGAAGTTTGTCAATACATGTAAGATAACTTCAAGTAAAAATAGTTGTTAAAGCAGGTTCTTAGTATTGCTGTAGTTCCCACCTGTTACCTAGAAGACTTTAAATAAAGTTGTGATCACTTCTTTGCTTTTCTTTCTTGACTCATTTAAAGAGTTGTGAACATGACAACATAAATTTCTGTTTTAAATGCAGGAATGCTTGAATCAGTATAGGAAGATTGTTACATTTTTTTCACATTCCACATTTAATGTTTTCTGCAGGTAACAGTTTTAAGTTTGAAGGATGGATCTGTGTCTTATGCTGGCCAGACAAGTGCCGACTCCGTCCTAATGAATCCCACCAAACCCATCATAGCACTTAAAGGTACTAATTCTATAATGTTATAAATTTTTTATGTAATTTCTTGTACAGTCTATGCTGTGCAGCTATTATCAAGTAGTGCTGCAACAGTCATTGAAAATCTCTAACCAGTGGAACAGCACTAGTAATTGTGATTAACTTGTTTGACTATCAGAGAACATTCAAAACATACTGGAGTCTGGTATGCTGTTGAACCTAATGTAGTAATTTTCTATTGGTATATTTGCACAAACTGTCAAACGTTATAAGTATGCTTATTTTCCATTTTCATGTTTGAATATCGCTGCTTGCTCAATTACTTGTAGTTACTTTGAAAAACTTTCATAAGATGTTGCTCCATGGAGGCAACTGTCTGTTACTTATTACTTGTACTAACAAAAGGGAATAACTAATGCGGTTAACTGGTTTGTAATTTTGTATCCAGTTGATTGCCAGTTTGTAGCTGGTACATGTTACCATTGAAATTGTCATAGCTCTAGTCTATCCTGCAAAAGGATCAGCTGTTATTTTTAATTTCTTTACAGCGGAACAAAGGTTTGAGGTGTTCAATGTCGAGACTAAATTACTGTTGACAAAAACAAAAATACATGATCCTGTTTGTTACTGGACCTGGTTGAACTCGGATATTATTGCCATAGTAACAGATACTGCAGTCTTTCATTGGAGTTTGTTTAAAACAAGTAAGTTGCTGTTGAACCATACTGAAGTAAATGTTCGCTAAAAGGAATCTCAGTTTCTGGTGAAAGCTCAGTGGATCCACCTCTGTTGTGGAGTAGTGGAATTCTCCTTACAAACTTTCTCACTTATTAGGAGCCATGGGATCTATCCTCATTTCTAATTAGTGTTGTAAAATCGGACTCCAAACATAATCGATAATCAAATTGAATCGGACATGGTATTTTGATTCACAATCAGAAAATAATCGAAAGTATATTCCTTTACTTAATAACGTAGAGTTATAAACTTACACCGGTATCAGGTCACTTGTCAGTTGTACTATGTAGTGATTTTGATCAGACAACAAATTGATTTATACTGTCACAGTCTTTCATATGCAACTTTGGTAATAAATTGAGTGAAATTAACATTTTGGACTATATATTATATCATCATTACAAAACCATGCGCTTCTTTCAAAGCTACCAAATTTTAAAGAACAATTCATTTGACTATAGTGAAATTAATTTTGATTAAAGGTAAAGGTCCAAAAGCCCTTGTAAAACCTGAAGGGAAGATGAAATCTTGATGTAATTAGTGGATTTACAAGAAATTCTAATGACTGAAATTTGAGACCTTTGTCCCCATTTTGGTAGATCTGACCAGTTAGCTGGAGTTTATAGTTTAGTTTAACAGAACGTTCCCTCTCACAGGGAAAATCCAGCTTGGAATCCTGACACTAAACAGGTGTGCTACTTTGAAGTAGTCAAAAACAATAAAGCATGTGTTGTATATATTTTAAGCTCCAAAAGTATTGCAAAGTGCTTTTAAAGCATTAAATTGCAGTACTTATACTTCTAAAACCTTTCAAATTTAAGTAAAAGATTAATAATCAGTAAGTGTACTTCATTTCTTGTGTTTCCCCTAGTCAGTTCTTGTGCAAATGACATTAATTTATTTTATCAATAATCATTGATGTGGACAATTCACCAAATATGTGGTAAGCAAATCTGAGCAAAATTGCTTTTAATTATTCAAAGTAAAAAAGAAGAAACAATCATCGATTATTCAAACTAAAATTGATTTAATCGATTCTGGAAGCTTTTCGATCAATTATTTGATTATAATCGATCATCAGTACCTCCCTTTTTCTAATCATACTTTTTATGTAAGAAAGTTGACAGTCACAGAGGATGTGACAGTAACAGTAACAAGCCATCCAGCTCGTAAGGTAAATAATTATTAGATAAGCTGCCCACCTGTAAATGGCCGAAATACTGTAAAAACAGCCGTTAAACCATGAGCGAAAAAATACTCACTTTTTAGCTCTACTGGAAAATGTCCAGCAGAGCTTATGCCATGGTGGTTTGTCCTCCGTCCGTTCATGTCTGTTAACTTTTCCTTGATAACCCTCTACAGGTCACAGTTTTCATTGACTTACATAAGGTTTGTACAGAAGGTTGCCTGCAACCTGTAGATGATCTGTATAGGAACTAAGCCACACTGTTGAAAAACCAATTATTCTAAAGTCAGTTATTCTAAAACCATGATAACAGGTCAAATTTTCCCAAAGATCTTCATAAAACTTACTGGAACAATCCAGTCAGGCCAATAAAGCGATACTGGCCCTTCTGGGTCTCTTCTTTATTTTATCTCTAGATAGACTGTTTGCAAATGCCTGTAGTACATTTTATAAAAAAAAATTAATTTTTATTCACGGCAATTCTTTTTACCTCTTTTCAAAATCATTTTAACTGAATCCAGTTGTGATTTTGTTGTATCGTAAACATATATTTAATGCTTACTTACTTACTCCATTTGTTCACAGAAGATAGTCAGCCAGAGAAAGTATTTTTACGACACGCTCGACTGTCATTCAGTGAAATAATAAGTTACAAAGCAGACAACAGTTTGAGATGGGTTTCAGTCACTGGCCTTACTCCGGAGGTAAGAGATGATGTATGTCAAAGCAACTAAAAAGTGCTGTTGATGCTTGTTTAGCACAACCAGTGGTACAATTTAAACCTTCTACATGTTGTATGTACTGTAAACTCTGTGTATAACCACTCTGGATATAGCGAAATTCCGTATATAAAATACAATTTTTCTGGGCCAGATGTTTTTTCTGTCTTTCTTTAATATGAAAGTTATTACAATATGGATATAACATAGTCCGGATATAAAGAACAAATTGAGATACATGTAGTCCCTATGAGTTTGTTATATACAGAGTTTACTGTATGTCATCTTACAGAAGTTGTGTTTAAAGAGAAAAAATAAAGCATACAGAAGCTGTATTGCTTACATTTTCTTAAGGTTTTGCATTTTCAGTAAGTTTTGATCAGTTGAATAGGTAAACCATTATTGCAACTCTTCCCAGGTGCATTTTATGGTCCTTTCCCTGTTCTTGTAATGACCTGTAGGAATGCTGGGAAAGATTTGTTAAACCAATGAAAATTTTGCTGCACAGAAGCCTTTTCCTTTCTCATAAAGTAAACGTACTTTACTCCTTATATACTGAAGGTAAAATACCATACAATCATGACTTATATGAGGCTGTTGTATGGTTGTCTCCCTTGATCCTATGGATGAGATGGGGAACCTAAGGTTCAAATGTCACCTCTGCTACTTTCTGACATGGCAGTTTGACGAGCCACCTGTCCATACACCTACCCGCCTGGTGCCCGGCATTAAAGGATAGAATACAGGAGATAAATGTGCTCGGGGAGATAGTGTAGCATAAGACAGAAATGGATGACACCCTTTAGATACAGTTACACTTCATTAAACAAATACATGTATAATTTTAATAAGCTTACATGTTTTGTTAATATGATCATTGAGCTGTGTATTGTATCTGCAGGAGGATAGAATCTCAGGCCTGACACAGCTCTACAATATGGATGAGGACATCACACAGTGCATAGCCTGCCATGCCGTCTGCTTCGACACATATAAATTTGCTGGAAATTCTTACCCATCAACTGTGTTCTGTGTGGCGTCTAGAGATATAAACAACTTTGGTAAAGTAAGTGGACTTACTTGCACTTCTATACCACACTTAATATATGAAAAAAACAAAAGATACAAGTTTTTGATTATTAAACCATGCTTTATTTCTAAAATGAATTATCTGTGTAATGATGCTGATTTTAACATTATAATATTCATTGACTTGTTTATTTAAAAAAAGACCAGTTGTTAATAGTGTGGACTTTGACATAGAAACCATAACTCTCCACTTTGACTTGTTTTCCTTTTAAGAACACTCTTCTTTTAGGTATGTTAACATTATTTGCACTAACAGGGTAAGAGTTAAGCATTAGGTCAAAGTTTATGGCTATTTTCTGTATTATTTATCAAGATTCATGTGATAGAACTTGGCCCATACCAGAAAGGCAACTTCGCTCCAAGAAACACATATGATCAGATTCAGTTTGGACAAGATGCTGGACAATATGATTTTCCTGTGGCATTACATGTAAGCTTTTCTGTTTCTAAGTGTACTTTTTGGTGTATTTATTTAACATGTATTGTTGATTCAAGGACTAATATCCTTTATTACCTCCTCCTGATGACTGATTTCTGGTCTTTCATGTATGCATTAGTATTGTTGAGGTTGAGTTTTAATTCCATGACGAGATTTGAACCTGCAACCTAAAAGTTAGGATTCTTGCTCTCAGGCCCTCACAATAATGTTTCTGCAGTTCATGTTCATTTGTCTAGCAGTGATTTTACAGTCATCTATCTTTTTGTCATTCCTATTTTTTAGCTCGACTTTTCTATGAAAAGGGGAGCTATCCTACTCGCCCCGGCGTCGGCGTTGGTGTCACACCTTGGTTAAGTTTTTCGTAAGCATTAGAGGTATGGCTTTGAAACTTACCATACTTGTTTACCATCATAACCTCCATCTACAGACAAGAGTACATAACTCTGTCAAGGTTTTTGACAGAATTATGGCCCTTTTTATGCCCCCCACAAAGTGGGGTGCATTGTTAACTTGCCCCCCCTGCCCCCCCCCCCCCCCCCCCCCCCCCGTCCCAGTCCGTCCGTCCCCCCGCCCCGTCCGTACCCCCCCCCCCCCCGCCCCCAAATCTTGTGACGCACGCACCCCTCTTAAACCGGATGGCAGATTTTGCTTAAACTTCCAGGGATGAACAACCTTAATGTGTAGATGGTAGTAAAGGAAGGAATTTTCCCGGCGACCAAATTTAACAGAATTATGGCCCTTTGTTGATTTTTTCACTATATATCTTGTGAACGCAACTCCTCTTAAACCGGATGGCAGATTTTGCTTAAACTTCCAGGGATGAACAACCTTAATGTGTAGATGGTAGTAAAGAAAGGAATTTTTGCTGCACCAAATTTAACAGAATTATGGCCCTTTGTTGATTTTTTCACTATATACTATGTAGAAATTTTGTGAACGCAACTCCTCTTTAAACCGGATGGCAGATTTTGCTTAAACTTCCAGGGATGAACAACCTTAATGTGTAGATGGCAGTAAAGGAAGGAATTTTTGCTGCGGCCAAATTTAACAGAATTATGGCCCCTTTGTTGATTTTTTCACTATATACCATATAGAAATTTTTTGAACGCAACTCCTCTTAAACTGGTTGGCAGATTTTGCTTAAACTTCCAGGGATGAACAACCTTAATGTGTAGATGGTAGTAAAGGAAGGAATTTTTGTTGCGACCAAATTTAACAGAATTATGGCCCTTTGTTAAGTTTTTCACTATATACCATATAGAAATATTGTGAACAACTCCTCTTAAACCGGATGGCAGATTTTGCTTAAACTTCCAGGGATGAACAGCTTTAATGTGTAGATGGTAGTAAAGGAAAAAATTTTTGCAGAAAACCAAATTTAACAGAATTATGGCCCTTTGTTGATTTTTTCACTATATACCATATAAATTTGTTGCGACCAAATTTAACAGAATTATGGCCCTTTGTTGATTTTTTCACTATATACCATATAAATAATTGAACATATAAATTTTACATTTGTAATTTAATTTAACATGTACATAAGGTTACCTGTAGATCATTTTAGGTATATGTACAGAAATGAAACAGTGGAATGAAAAAGTTCCACATAAAAATCTTACATACAGATATGCTTGCTCTTGTTTATGAGCACATCTGCACAGTGGGGGCATCCGTGTCCTTTGGACACAATTCTAGTTTGACTTAGAAAGTGTATTGAGCTTGGTTAAGTTTTTCGTACCACCTCACTTTATTTCAAAACCATTGGAGGTATTGCTTTGAAACTAACCATACTTGTTTACCATCATGACCTACATCAACAGACAAGAGTACATAACTCTGTCAAGGTTTTGAACAGAATTATGCCCCTTTTTTACTTAGAAAATACATTGAATATGGGTAAAATCCACTTATTGCCTTAACCCTTTGAGATATTGCTTTGAATCTTTGAATGCTTGTTTACATCATTACCCCCATCTGTAGGCAAGAGAAGGTAACTCTGTCAGGGATTTTTTTTAAAAATTAAGGCCCTTTATCGACTGAATTTTAATGAAACAAGAATAATGTCGTACTTACGTTTGATCTGGATACAAAGCAAAACAAAACAAACAAAAGCAACAATTTTATTTCTTTCAACTGGCGGTACATAATCTTTAATCAACTAGTACATTAAAAGTATCATATAATCATATTTAATAATCCTGACCAAGGTCTTTCAAATCATTGAAATGGTCCGGAAACGAGCGTAATACGATAAATAACTTGCCTCGGATCACGTGACAAACATCTGGGTACCCGCTTTTGGAAAAATAAAGAAAATATTGAAACTTTATATCTACGTATATATCGATATTTTACCAATCAATTTGACCAACAAAGAGATCCTTAATACAATATATACTATTTTAAAGACCTTGTCCAGACGTGTCATCTTGTTGCAAACATCAATTACGCCAATCAGGCGATAAGTATTACCCGGCAATGACCAGATGTTACTGACAATTAACACTAACGAGCGTAATAAAGGGCCGACTTTCGTCACCTAATCAACTGATTATCGATCTCGCGTGTCAAGGTTTTGACTTTGTATATTCAAACTTGGACTTAAGTGGGTATTTAACGAATTTTATGGATTTCCTTTTCTTTCAAGACAAAATTTTGATTTATCGGGAGATTTGGGTGTTTTTGCGAGCTTCGCCGGGGCGCCGGGGTAAGGGTCTAAATATCGGGAGAACCCGGCGAGTAACGGGAGAACGGCATGTATGGTACTTATGTACCATCATGAGACCTATCTGTAAGCAAGAGAAGATAACTCTGTGAAAATGTTTCTTGATTTGTACTTAGAAATTCCTAGTTAAAGTCTTGTGTGCCCTTAACTGTCAAAGTTCTGTTTTATTGGCAAGCACTAAAAAAGTCGAGCGCGCTGTCCTACTGACAGCTCTTGTTTTTAGATTTGTCTATCATAACCCTTGACTAGTTTGCCTCAGTATTTGGGCTTAATCTCTACCTCTTCTGCATGCCAAGTGCCCCTTGGCAAACTATTTATGGCTGTTACAGAAGGTTTTACAGGATAACCCGGCTCCTGTATCACCATATAGATTGTACATTTCAGACTGACTTCTATACAATCGTTATAAGAAATGTTTTACATATGAAAGTGATCTCACTTTTACAAAACTTCAGCTGTCTGGTTGAAGTTTTCACAATTTATGAAGGGATTTTTATTAAATAAACTAGTCTTTTGCTTTCTGTTTCAGGTGTCTGGGGAATATGGGCTGGTATTCATGCTGACAAAATATGGCTACCTCTTCTTGTGTGATATGGAGACATCCACCTGTCTGTGTAGTATGCGTGTGTCCGAAGATATAATATTTACGTCTACTATAAACACAGAAACACAGGGTTTTATTGGAGTCACCCGAAGGGGACAGGTAAATTTTGTCTAAGCCTACCTGAATAAGAAGCTTGCACAGAAAGTAAAATAATGTCTTTGTTAAAGTTTGTTAGACAGGAATATAAATCTTTGTTTTATTTCAGGAAATTCCAGTTTCCAAGTTTGGTTATTTTGTTTTAAAGAATAGGGCCTGTACATTGATTGGTTGGCTGTTACTGTGGTATCAGTCTCAAAGCCCTGGCCTCTGATTGGCTAGAAATGAGCTGAAATCTAAAACTGACTAATGGGAACTTTAGACTGGTTTTGCTATTTGAACCTAAGTGGCCAAAGTTATAAATTTCACTAAATGAGATACAGTTAAGATAGAAATGTTTAATATTTTCTTCATCTTTATCTAGGTTCTTGCAGTTGATATCAAGAAAGACACTTTGATCAATTATGTCCGGGATACTGCAAAGAAGGGGAACCAGGCTGATAGACTGGAGAGGACAATTGTCACAATCAATGCGCCAGGATCCAGCTCAAAACCTGAATAAAAGCTTGACAGCTCAACTTTGAGGATTAGAAATTTCAGACAGGAATGTTTTCCCTTTTTGGATAACAATAATGATTGGAAGCAATTGCAAGTGTTAACATTTATATTTCAATGGGTACACACTGAGAGGGTACATACATGTTTAATATACCATAGTATTTACTTAAGATTTAGTACTATATTATATTTAGTATTGCTAAAAATGCAGCTAGCAGATGAAGAAGTTGAACTCTTTTACTCTTCTTACTCCATTTTTGCACGTTATCTCATTGACAGAATTGTCATTTCAAACCCTAGTCGGCTAACTCATTTCAAATTGTAATATTTTCAGTACATACTGTGCTTTGTCTGAACTAGAGTGTAACAGCCTTGTGTAGTTTTCCTCTTATAGGATGGAATTATTGGGTAAGATTGAAATTACAAAGGTGCCCTGCTGTGCTAAACCAAAAGATTTTAATATTCTGAGTCAATGTAATGAGAAGTGAAAGAAGTGATATCTTCATGGAGGACTACCGTCATTACTAAAGTAGCCATACTGTTACTCTAGTTGCCTGTAATAGATAATACTATATTGATACAGACTCTGCTTGACATATGTGCAGGCTGATCTAGATCTGGATTCAATTTCACAAAGAAACTTAAGTCATTGTTTAGCTAAGTAAGTTATTTTAAAGTATCATTGTCACTGAAAATAAAGATATTTATTGTTGTCATTTTTAAAGATAGGTTATTGTTTTAAGGAATAATCATGTTGAAAGGGAAAAAAGTTGTACATTATCAAATGCAAGTCAAATATAGTGACAAGTTCATTGAGTACAACTCAAGAATTTTAATTGCAAGGTCTGACATTGGTTTATTGCACGACAAGGCTGATGTAAGAAGAGTTAACTTTAACAGCTGTGAATTGTTAGTGAGCTCAACTTTTGTTGTCTAGTTCAGCTGGAGACCAGCAAATGTTGCAGTGCTAGAACAACAGTAGTTTACTGTTAACTATAGACACTATCACAGTTGCAGTGTACTGAAATTCCCCAGTCACTTGTAAATGTCACCAAATTTTGTAGAGTGGCAATTGAAATTTGTGACAGAAGATTTAACCATATCAGCCCTAATATCAGATATCTGTCTTGGAATGCCAATTTTGGCCAAAAAGGATTGTGACAGATTTCAAAAACAGAAGAGAGACCCTGAAAATTGAAGCAGTTTTATTTTGTTACAATCCATGCACTGTATTGATGTGAAATCTAGTCAAGCTAGCCAGTTTTGTGTTGATTTACCTTCAAGGTTCTGAGTTTTTCTAGCTCTTCATTCTTGTTTATTGTATTGCAGAAATGTATTTTTTGTCTATGAATGTGAACTCCACTAAAATTTAATGATTGCAGCTTCTCAAAACATTCACTAAAGAGTGTTATGTATTGACATTTAGTATAAATCTAGTATGTGTACTAGCCCATGTATCGTCATTGGAGTTTCTTGAAAGACATTTGAGTGCAATATTTTTGTTTGTGTCATATGCATTATAATAGTGCTTTTATTTCAGTGCTAATATTTCATTACTACGAGGGGCTACGGAAGTTGATGATGGTAGAAATTAGGTACCATTATAGCACAGAAAGTGTGATACCAGTTTCTGTAAAAGTTACAAGTTTCATTGAGTTTATTCAGTGTTGGAAATTCAGACAGAAAGATCTGGAATCGTGTTATATTGGACTATATGAGATTAGGGCTCAGGAAATTTGAAATCTCAATTTGTTCTTCCCCCTGCCCTGGGGTTAAGGCTGACCTGTCCCTGCTGATCCTCCCCATATAAGTGATATATACAGTAACAGTGTGATTAATATTAAATGATTTGAAGTTAAGAAGTAAAGTATCCTTAAACTAAGCATAATTGTAATAAATGATCAGAAACAACATTACGTATAGAACTTCAGATTGTCACAAAGGGTCAGATTATTATAGGCAGTTGGTTGGGTAAACTGCCGGGCCAGTAAATAACTATATGTATAATAGTGATAAAAAAAAACAATGTAAATACGCTTACCCACCTGAAAATTATGGGCTTGTCTAGTGTCGTGGCCTATTGCTTTATGTTTTAGATGGGTGTCCCATGCTATCTAACTCCTACTGTGATGCTTTGATCTGTACTGTCCAAGATCTGGGCCAGCTTCATGATAGTAAAATGTAGGCAAGTCTCATTTTGTTTCTTCCGCAATGTTCCCTGAATTTCCACAGCAAAAAATGTTGCTATTTACCAGGATCAAAATTGGACTTTATCTAGCGCGTTGAAATCATATGGAAAAGTTTTGATTTATTCTTCTGTTATGTGCACTGATGTGCATGCAGATCATGGTCTACACTGGTAGGTAGAATCATTTTGCCAAAAGGTTAAAGGGAAGATGGTATATTTTCAGCACTATCATGAACAAAAACTGTCCATCTCATCTGTTTTAGAAAGCAGGTTATAGAAACAAGGTCAGTCACTGACTTTGTATCACATTAAAATTTTCTCTTGTTCTTATGTAATACCATAAGATATTGTGAAATCCTTTTGTTAATAGAGATTTTTTTTAAACCACATATCTTACAATTACTATTGAGAGCTATCTATTTTTGTGTAATTTGAAAAAAAAATTATAGAAATCTTGTGAACTTGCTCTAGCTTTTTTACGGCTTTAACAATTTTAGGACAGACACTTCTTTGGGTATCTGTAGTTACAGGTGAATTTGTATATACAATTTTGACATATTATACCTTGTACATTATTGCTTCCCTTGTATATATAGATGATTTTATACCATGCAGTTTTAATGCAGTTTTCCTTAGCATACTCTATTATACATCATTTGCCAGATAGCATGTAAAAGTAGACGCATTGTGCCAGGATTTATTGATACTACATTGCAAATGTATTCTCATACCTACCTCTCAGTTACATTGTTTATGCTACCTATGTATTTATATTGATATATGTGTACATGTAATTTGTTAGTATAATGTTAGGTTATGAATGGAATGTTTTTACATACACAAATTCAGTTTCCATTTTAGTACAATGGGAGATGAGGCACTCATATTTTTGCTCTGTCAGATTTCATATCCAGTATGGAAGATCTTTGTTAATATTGTAATGGTATTAAAGCCAGTGGGTATCCTAACAACACTGGTTCTCTGCAGTCATATGCATAAACTTTTCTCTCCATTTTTTGCGTCTGCAGAGTGTTTCATAAAAAATGGTGGATCAATTTCATATGGAGAAATATTTCCTCATTCTTAAAGTGTTAAATTGTTCTCCTATATTCGCTCAAGATTTCTCCATACATTGCTAATAACAACAGATTATGAAGACCTTACATCTGACTTATAATGTGACATAAATTCAGGAACTGTGTGTAAATAAATTTGTTGTAAGTAGAGGGACATACACTGGATTAGAGGGACATACACTGGATTCTGTTTGTCCGACTAGTAGAACATCCCCTGTCCATTTTAAGTTTCCCCCTGTCTATATTTAAGTATATACAAAATGTAGTATACTTTCTGTCACTTTTGACATAACTGTAAATTTATGTATGTTATACCTGCAGCCGAATTTGGGAATATACATCAGCAAAGTGTTCAAGATCTGATACTAGTGTTGGATATGTGCATGTGTTAGGTTTTGTCTTTGTGTATGTAGAAAGAGGGTAACACTCAATAGAGTGGTTGATAATGTATGTGCTATTTTTTTTGTTCAAAGATTTTATTTATAAAGTTTTCCGTTTTTGTTGTTTTTTGTTTTGTTTTTTTTTCTTAAATATTGTTTTCATTTTGTATATTACTTTACTAAGCAATTTTATTTGTATCTGTTTTTTCAGCTTGCATTAGATCATGTCCCCAAGTATTGCTTTGACATAATGTAGTTAGTTTATACTTTATTGTATTATTTTTGAGCTAGAATGTAGTTTAGATTCTAAGCTTAGATTTTGTTGCCATAATATTTCTGTCACAAAAGGGTAAGGATTATGTCTAATAGTAGCTTTATAAAAAGCCTTTTATGCCCCAAAAGGGAAGTGTATTGTAATAATAGTTTGTCCAAACCTTGTCTCAGTCATTGCTCCACACATGTATATGATAATCAAATTCAATACAAAAACATGGAATTGAAGAGCATCAGGTGTGTCCTGCACAAAAGTTAGGGGTTAAAATGTCAAGGTCAGATTGAACTACCAAGATCTCTATATCCAGTAAGGGTTACAAAGCAAACATTGGTTTGTCTGACTCCAAATACTTGGGAGATGTTGATGAGACTCCAATAACACAGCACAGAAATGAGATGCATAATCAGAAGGTATATCACACACACACACCACTATGTTTCACAGTTAATAGGTCAAGGTCGCACTTGGTAGCCAAAGCCCCAATATGGTTGAAATAGCAATAGATCATGTGTCTGTCATACTTTAGTACTGTTTATTTGATTGCAATAAAACTCAACAGAAATTTAGAGCATAATTGAAAGGAGTGTAGTGTACAATATTCAGGTTCACAAAGGTCAAGGTCAAACTTTGGTGTCAGAGCCTCACTCTGGATACATTTATCACCTACAATGACAGCTTTTGTTCAAAGACTTGTATTGTATATGTTACTGTTCTTTCTTCTATGCTAGTTTTACTATTCTAATACCATATATTATTTGAATGGATTAAGATGGATGGATTAAGAAGATATGTACTGTATTTGTATATTGTATATGAATTGAAGAATATCTGTATAAATAATAATGCTAGACCCAAATTCCTTGACATACGACCACCCTGAATACTGTGAACATTTGAAGCCAGTAAATCCAGAAAGTAGTTTCCAGTTTTTATTTCAGTTTAGTGTTGTTGTCAAATGTTCTTAGATGGATTTTCCTTTGAAAAAAAGAATTTACAAAGACATGACTTATTAAAAATTAGTTGATACCAACGAAATATTCTTTTTGACTGCTAATACAATTTTGTGACAATTTTGCCCTTGGGTAAAACACAGTGGTAATTCTTTCTTACTTTAACAAGAGTTACAATAAGACCAATTTTTTCCCTTTTCAAGATTGTTTGCTCACGTGTGAGCTATTGTGATAGCCCGGTGTCTGTCTGTCAACATCTGTCATCTGTCCACACTTGCCTTGTGAACACTCTAGAGGCCATGTTTTAAGTTCAGTCATCATGAAAGTCGGTCTGAATGAATGTCAAATAATTGAAAAATATTGTGAACACTAAAGGCCGCATTTGACCCCCAGTCATTGTGAAAGTGTCGGCATGTTTGTCTTGCTGATTTCTAGGTCAAGCTCAAAATTGAATCTCATGTGGTCAAAAAATAGGTCACCAGGTCAGATCTTTAAAAAAACGTGAACACTAAAATCCACATTTTGTACTCAATCATTATGGAAATTGGTCGGGATGTTTCTCTTGATAAACCCTAGGTCAAGTTCGAAAAGTAGGTTGCCAGGTCAAATCATAGAAAAACTCTGAACAGTGTACTTGGGTGAGCAAATTATGGCCATCTTGGCCTCTCTTGCTTAAAGGTCCATTACTAATACCAAGTTGAAATTTCTGGAACTGTAACAGGAAAATACAGTTTGAAAGTGGCTTCTCAAACTTTACAATAGCCGTGGAGTATTTCCCCTTTTGAAATACTGTTGCAGAAAAACGAGTGAATGTTTTTGTATTTCCTTAGATTAACCTGGCTGGTTTTTTTTGTCCTACTTTTGCTTTATTGCATGTTGTCAACAATCAGAAATGTACGTTGCAGATCATAGAAGTGAAATTCTTTCAATTTTATTTAAAATAAGGCATGCTTATTCATACACAACTTATTTACAGCCTCTTTCTGTGAGATTTTGACAAATTACAAAGATTTTTGAAAACGGGAAAACCTATTTTCATTTTTGAAAATGCAAAAATATAATTTATTAATTCTTTTGTTAAACTCAAATTTTCAACACAATATGGTCACATTCGATGCAGTATGTCATATTTTCCTTCTGAGAAGATGCCTGTTACATTTCAGGATTAAAAAGAAAATTTGATTTGGTCTTAGTAATGGACCATTAAGATGGACTTTTGGTGCCTACTACACATTCTTTTTATGTTAGCCTGTGAGTTCATGCGTAAGTGAAGATACAAGTGGGTTCCCCCATGTATTCACTTTGTCTTTATACATGATAGTTATATGTTTACAGTAATATATGTAATGTAGACAATTTATTGTTAAGACTGTACAGCTGGACTTGTTATTTGCTTGTTTGTTAGTTTTTATATGCAACTTTATACTGTCTCCTAGACATAAATACGACAGTTTAGCAGTTTTACACTGTAGACTGTAGAATTATATATATTAATTGAAATAAACTGTACTTGTTGAGTTCTCATAAGTATAGTATTTTTTTCATATCCCCTATCATTGGTAGCCTGAAGTTGACATTTTGAACAAAACTACATGAGAATATTGCATTGTTTCAGTATAAATGCTCATTAGCAAGTTTTGGTCAAATTTGAACATACTAGAAAAGTAATTTTAATGTCATTGCTTGGAAACAAGCTCCAATGAAGCTCCCCTTTGCCCTCTAAACCAGCCACTACTAAAATGACAAGTACTGAACAAAGTTTCTGGGTCCTGGGCTTTGGCAAAAGAAGAGGGGAGCGGTTATATAGAGGTTAAGGTGTTTGCCGCTCATCCCGGAAGTTGTGGGTTCGAGCCCCACTGGGGTCAAGACCATAGTCCTCATATGACACAAGTACTAGTTTTTCTACAAAGCCACTTGAGAGTGACTCGATGGGCTTCAAGTTTTCTTTACAATCAAGCTTAAATAAATTAGTATAAACTAAACTAAAAGAAGAGTTACTTGCCAGAAAACATTTCTCATTATGACCATGAACCTTCTTATTAACAAGACCATCTCTTGTGATCAAATGGCGAGTTCCCTGACTTACAATCACTATTACCCCTCATCTATTCTAGGGCACGTGTTTGAGCACAGCTACTGACCATGCAACATTATGTGAGGATGTTGTTAGTTTCTTACAGAGACAAGTCTTGGCAGTCTGACTTGTGGCTTCTGTGGGTCTGAAGGGACTATAAACTGTCAAATGATGATGATTTCTGACAGAGGATAGGGGTCTACTACAGGTTGATGCAAGGAACAATGCATTGGTAAATGCTGACTGAAATACTATTCAACTCCAAGAAAACCAAAATCAACACAGTTACGCTACCCACTGTGACCAATGTTAGTTATTTTTAGCGCATCTGAGCCAAAGGATTTGAATGATGATTAATATGGGTGAGGGGTCCATTGTCATTATTTTTACTGACAGCTCTTCTTTCTGAGAAACTACATGTTTGTGGTGAGCTCGACATAGTTGTTACTTTTGGCAGTTCGGTGTATGTGCGTCCGTCCGTCTGTCCGATTTTTATCCGGACCATATCTTTTTCATGCATGGAGGGATTTTGATGTTACTCGGCACAAATGTTCACCATCATGAGACAGAGTGTCATGCGTAAGAACCAGGTCCCTATGTCTAAGGTCAAGGTCACACTTGGAGGTTAAAGGTCAAATTCAAGAATGACTTTCCGGAGCATATCTTTTTCATGCATGGAGGGATTTTAATTTAACTTGGCACAAATGTTCACCATCATGAGATGGAGTGTCATGCGCAAGAACCAGGTCCCTAGGTCTAAGGTCAAGGTCACACTTAGAGGTAAAAGTTCAAAGTCAAGAATATCTTTGTTTGGAGCATTTCTTCTTCATGCATGGAAGGATTTTGATGTTACTTTGTACAAATGTTCACCACCATGGGCTACCCTTGTTTTTAGAATTACTTCCCTTTGTTGTTACTATAAATAGCTTATATTGTAACTTTTTTATTACTGGCCGTAGAGAAAAATCGAGACCACTTTTCTGTGGTACAACATGCATGTTACATCCAATATTAAGGTGTATTTTGACCCATCTCTACTTGGTAAGGAGTTAGCCCTTTTGACATATGGCGGGCTCGACATGTTGCACGTGGGCATCTAGTTACCAAAATTGCTCTGTAGCACCCTTGCTTTGATCACGTTCAAAAATAGGGAATGGTTCTGGTCCCATGCAAACAGGGGCTGCTGTTACTTGCCGTCCCCTTTCACAAAACAGGAAATGGTTGTGGTTGATTGAACACAGGCCGCTGTTACTAAAATAGAAAAACATTTAAATGGCTTATTCAAATGATATAATACAGTAAAGTTCCGCTATAAAGACCACCCAATATTAAGACTGTCAACGTCTTTGATATTAAGACCAAACATTTCGATATTAAATGGCCCCTTGTATTGTAAAAAGGTCTCAATAAACAGACCATTTATTTTGATATAAAGACCACTTTATGCTGATCATAGAGACTTGACTGTAAAATGGAATGTCACCAACCCTGTTCTGTAGCATCCTTCAAAACACAGGAAATGGTTCCAGTTCATTACACAAAGCCACTGTTACTATATATAGAAAAACCTAGCACCATGGAGTACTGCACAATACTACAGATCTAGAGTACTAGAGTGTCATTGGTGACATTAATTTTACCTGCATACAACATGAAATATAGCTTGTTCAGATAAGCGACTTGGGGCCAACTTTGATCTCTTGTTTTTCAAAACTATGTATCCAAATATAGCACTACTTTACTATCAGACTAAAATCAAATCTTTCAGTGAAACACTTTTGTTTAAACAAATTTCTTTATCATTGTACAGCTAAGGTTTTGCACCTTACTTTCCCCAACTCCTGAAGAGTACATCCTTGAGTTTTGACCAGTAATAAGTCTTGCTGAGAGAGAAGGGATTACAGTGGTCAAATTCTAGTACAAATAAGATATACATGTAATGCTTAATAATCTATGCTTTATTCCAAAGTTATTTGGTTTGTCATACATCTGTAGATCTATCAAATGTTCACTTCTTAAATATTTAAACATCCAAGTCAATTAGCTACATGTGTATGTTATGAAAGAAATTTTCAATGTCATTGCTTGAAAATTTGATATCAAGTTTTATAGTGATTTAGCACATTTTAAGGCAAAAATAATGTTTATTTAACAAGATTTTAATTTTATGCAAGCATAATCAAAAGCGATGAAAGGTTTGCAAAGTTTGGAGGACTTGGTTTTTTAAATCTCAACAACACCTGTTTCAGGTAGTATGTCAGGTTTATTGTCACAGAAGTGTAAACCATATCTGAAAGCGTCCTTCATTTCTGACTTACAAGACATACCTCCAAATTTGAAAGAATTTGTTTGGACCATTTGAAAATAACAAAAAACCCATAAGGGACAGTATTGCTCTACTGGACTGACTGGACTTTTTGAGAAAGTTTTGTTAAAATCTTTTGGAATGCAATCAAGGAAAAACTAATGGAGGTCACAGTGACATTTACCACTGACCCCAAAAACAGTAGGGATCATGTTCTCAGGAGGACCAATCATCAATTTGAAGAATATTGTTAACAATAAGATCGCTTTTGAATGCTAGCACAAAATTAAAATGAAGTTCCAAGGCTGTGGGCGATATAAATCGGGGAAAGATTTTCTAAGTAAGGGTCACTTTGACCAACTCTCCCCAATAACATTAGGGATAATCTACACAACTTTGGCAATTACAGGCATTTCCGAGTAAGTTTCATGAAATTAAAATGAAAATTGTGGCCTGTGGAGTGTTCTTAGACAAGAAAAACTTTACTGACAGACATATCACCATAGCATAAGCTGTTAAAAACTAAGAAATCCAACCCGAACTGTACAAATACACATGCTACATAATGGTAGAAAGCTCCTTAATCTTTTATAAAACTGGTCCTTCATCAGGTATGAGACCTTACACTTGGCAGCATTGTTTGAAAAATCTAACGCATTATAACTGTCAAAAAAATGAAGTAAATAGGGCTGACAACCTTGAAATGTACCGTAATGCATGACCTATATTTCTTTACACTAAGTAAAGACTTGACTTAGATGTAAACTATAGCGCAACATCTGATAAAACTTAAAAAGATAAGCATGATTGTATGTCAAAAACGGCTTTGTTTAAGCAAAAACAGGTCTTATCTAGCATGTCATAGTTATCCTTGCTTTTTGTAATCTTTAGAAAAGTGGAAATTTCCCTTTGAAGTTGACAGACAATATAAAACCGATATATCTTATACACCCGATACCCTGTAAATATTTCTAAAGACTTGTCATGGATATGGGGCATGTCCTTCCCGAAATAGTCTCTAGTTCATTGAACTCTTAAATTTGACCCATTTTTTTGATCTGATATTTTATAGTCGTCAAACAAAGAGCCCATTGAAATCTCACTCAGGTTTCAATGTCGAATTGATTAATTAGAATATCATGCAACATGCATTCAAATTACAATTATACAATACGTAAATTTTGTAAAATTTAGACAGATGTTTTGGTTTAAAGTGAGATACTCTACAAATAACAGTTCTTAACAACTGGCTCAAGATTCTTAAAATGATACAAAAATGTATTTTGCAAGACAAACATGTATCCAAAAATGTCTCTTAAAATAAATAAGCACAAATGCCAATATATAGTGACCTCCTATAATCAATTGCTATCCGCCTAATTATTGTAAAACAGCTGTAAATGAAGGTTTAATGGCACTCCAACTCACCTTTTCATGCCCCCCATCATTTGTAGATTTTTAATGTGTTACCCCTGCCCTTTGAGCGGACATTTTGGATTTTTATCAAACTGGGGTCAAAGGTCAAAGGGGTCATATGATCGAAGGTCAAGATCACAGTGGCCTGAAACTTGAAAATCTTGTCCAGCATCAAAATGTAGTCTAGTTGTGTATATTACAATCTGAGGTTATATAGTCAAAAGTCAAGATCACAGAGGTCTGAAACTTGAAAATCTTGTCCAGCATCAAAATGAAGTCTAGTTGTGTATATTACAATCTGAGGTTATATAGTCAAAAGTCAAGATCACAGTGGCCTGAAACTTGAAAATCTTGTCCAGCATCAAAATGAAGTCTAGTTGTGTATATTACAATTTGAGGTTATATAGTCAAAAGTCAAGATCACAGTGGCCTGAAACTTGAAAATCTTGTCCAGCATCAAAATGAAGTCTAGTTGTGTATATTACAATTTGAGGTTATATAGTCAAAAGTCAAGATCACAGTGGCCTGAAACTTGAAAATCTTGTCCAGCATCAAAATGAAGTCTAGTTGTGTATATTACAATCTGAGGTTATATAGTCAAAAGTCAAGATCACAGTGGCCTGAAACTTGAAAATCTTTTCCAGCATCAAAATGAAGTCTAGTTGTGTATATTACAATCTGAGGTTATATAGTCAAAAGTCAAGATCACAGAGGTCTGAAACTTGAAAATCTTGTCCAGCATCAAAATGAAGTCTAGTTGTGTATATTACAATCTGAGGTTATATAGTCAAAAGTCAAGATCACAGAGGTCTGAAACTTGAAAATCTTGTCCAGCATCAAAATGAAGTCTAGTTGTGTATACTACAATTTGAGGTTATATAGTCAAAAGTCAAGATCACAGTGGCCTGAAACTTGAAAATCTTTTCCAGCATCAAAATGAAGTCTAGTTGTGTATATTACAATTTGAGGTTATATAGTCAAAAGTCAAGATCACAGAGGTCTGAAACTTGAAAATCTTGTCCAGCATCAAAATGAAGTCTAGTTGTGTATATTACAATCTGAGGTTATATAGTCAAAAGTCAAGATCACAGAGGTCTGAAACTTGAAAATCTTTTCCAGCATCAAAATGAAGTCTAGTTGTGTATATTACAATTTGAGGTTATATAGTCAAAAGTCAAGATCACAGAGGTCTGAAACTTGAAAATCTTTTCCAGCATCAAAATGAAGTCTAGTTGTGTATATTACAATTTGAGGTTATATAGTCAAAAGTCAAGATCACAGAGGTCTGAAACTTGAAAATCTTTTCCAGCATCAAAATGTAGTCTAGTTGTGTATATTACAATCTGAGGTTATATAGTCAAAAGTCAAGATCACAGAGGTCTGAAACTTGAAAATCTTTTCCAGCATCAAAATGAAGTCTAGTTGTGTATATTACAATTTGAGGTTATATAGTCAAAAGTCAAGATCACAGAGGTCTGAAACTTGAAAATCTTGTCCATTCTCCATTTCAAAGTCTTTGATGGGTTTTATCAAACTGTCAGGGCAGCATCAGTATAAAGTCTAGTTGTTCATATTACAATCTGGGGTCATATTATTAAAGTTTAAGGCCACTAGGGCCCAGAAACTTAAAAATCTTGTCTGTTCATCTAGAAAATAATCCTCGATGTCTAGTTATGCTCATTACGATTTGGGGTCAATGTCAAGGTCACCAAGCATGACTGTGTTTCTTTCAATTTTGTTCTGTAAAATTGACTTAAAAGCCTAAGCTGGGACATCCACATTAAGTTTCACTGATGTGCAACACTATTTACCGGGAACTTGTTAAACTTTACCAACTTCGGGTGTGTTTCCATTATTTCAAATGATTAATGTATCAAACAAATACTTCTCACCAAATGAAGCTCACACTGAAGTGGTGTAGACGGTAGTTAGAAGTCTAACTTGCATGCAAAATTTACTGGGTTAAATCCTGACCAATATATTTAAATTTTCAAAATATATTTACAGGACGGCTATTTTTTGTTAAATTTGTGATTCTGTTTCACTTTTAGGATTGATGCATGTCTGTTGTCTGTCCACAAGTCACAAGAGTGACCTGTGTATACATTTTTCACCTAATCATCCTGAAAATTGGTCCAGTAGTTTATCTTGATAAACTCTAGGTCAAGTTGGAAACTGGGTCACATGGGGTCAAATTGTAAGTCACCAGATCAAATAATATAAAAACCTTGTGAACACTTGACCTTCAATCATCATGAAAATTGGTCAGAATGTTTGTCTCGATGATTTCTAGGTCAAGTTTGAAACTTTTTCATGTGGGGTCAAAACCTAGGTTCCCGTAAATACTCAGCCATAAGTCGACCAAATACCAAGTACCTGGTCAAATCAGAGAAAAAGTTTACCTGTAGTTCCCAAAATTTATCTTGAAAATTAGTCAGAATGTATGTATTGATAAACTCTAGGCACAGAAGTATGTAGTGTATGCTTCTGTGCTCTAGGTCAAGTTTGAAACTGGGTCACATAGGGTCATTAACTAGGTCACTCAGTGAAATCATAAAAAGTTTGCCAGCACTCAAAGCCACCCAATCTGCATGAAAATGTCAGAATGTTTGTCTTTGCGATTTCCAGGTCAAATATGAATCTGGGGTCAAAAACTAAGTCACATGGTCAAATAAAAACCTTGTCAACACTCTAATGCAAGGGGGGGACGTAACCGTTCAATCATCATTGAAAGTTAGGTCTAAAAGTTTGATGGACTAAAATGGTGGCAATTTGGAGTGTAAACAAACTTTCAGGTCGGTAGTATTTTAGCGAAACCTCTTACCAGATTCCCCCCTTATTTGATTAGTGTTGTGCATCATGTGGAGGTATGTTTATGGTTTATTTCTGTAAATTTCCAAAGCTACAGGTATCGTATTTAAAAAGTTATTGAAGGGCAACTGACAACTGTCTGTATTCCGTTGGTAACAAAATCCTTAATTTTGAGCACAATATGTAAAAACACAATGTCCCATTCATATTTTTGCGTTTGTTCAAGCATTATACAGCTATATGACAAATTCAAACGGGTGCCAATTAAGAAATAAACTCCCTAGCCAAAACTTCCTTGTGTACGAATGACTTATGGTTAGATGCATTAACTGTACGCTAGAAAAGGTTAGACGTGTAAACCATTTTAGCTAAAATAACTCAAATCTGGAGTCTTAAACTGGCAAAGACGTTATAATGCTAATAATGAAATCGACTTTTGTTTGAAATCTGGTGATCTTGGACCCTCCAATTGTGTATGTGTATGTTGTTCAGTGATCGTCTTGAAGTTAAATTTTTTATCATCTGTGCTATGAAGTTTTAGGTGGTTGGTCAACGCTTGTTTACATGAAAGCTTCCCCCAAAACCCCACAATGAAAGCCCCTCCTGTGTCGTCATTTTCAGAACTGAAACGAGAGCAAGCCATCTGTTACATCGCCGTGCGTTCACTGTTACGAAAAACATGTTTTATACTATGTACATGTAAATCTATAGGCAAAATAATTAATCATAAGTCGTCTCGTCATTAGCATCATATACTAGTACAAGAGGAAAGTATAATGATATAGAACTAACACAACAGTGTCATTTTGTGGATTTATCGTGCTGAAATGAAATTCATTTTGTGGAAAGAATTTACGGAAGTTACACACGAAAACGAATATACCTTCAGATCCGTTACCCGAAACTTACTGCTTTAGTAGTATATTGACTGAAGGGTGGTCATGTTTTTTTATTCCATTACAAAAAAAGATAGATCTAGAAACGTTTAAAACATCTAGTTTTGAGTAAACAGAGAGTTATATCATAACATTACATTCATTTTCTAATCAAGTCATTACTGATGGCATCAGAGAAATTAAATGAAATCGAGGCTGTCTAAACATTAATGAGTCCCACTGTGTATAAAGCCAGTATGGATTCAGATCCGGTTGCACATTGTGTTCTGCAAGGCTGGGCACAACTCCCGATCGGGGTAAATCAGCGCGATTGGGCTAACATAGCTAGATCAAGCTGAATTTGAAAAATATAAAAGTGCAAACTCTTCAGTATCTGTTTTGATATGTCAAAGCACATGTCAAATTGTTTCATTATATTTGTACAGTATGGTAACTTAAGTGAATATGAAACTTCCATTTCAATTTCATGTTGGTAAAATTCAAAAATAATGTTTTTATCAGCTCTATTTTGTTAGAATCATTGTTGTGGAATCAAGATTATTAGAAAGAAGTGAACTGTTCTAGTATTTATGTTTTACCTTGATCAGGCTATTTCAACTTGGTCAGACTATTTACCCGGGTCGGTTGATATGCATGGTAATTAAAAGATAACAATAATTTCTGATTTGTATGCTGATCTGAAACGGTTACACTACTTCTAGAAAATGTCTAACGCTGGTTTTTACATGACAATTATGACATTTCATTTGTAGGACACCGGACGGACGGAAAAAATAAAAATAATCAACAGACCTAGAGCTGTGTCCGTGGCAGTATGGTGATATGCAACCCATGTGCCTAAACAACCAAGAAATTGATAATGCGGAGACGGGAGAGGGGTAGAATCCCCCCCCCCCCCCCCCCCGCGCCGGGGCGCCCCCCC
Organism: Saxidomus purpurata; assembly: GCA_022818135.1. Taxonomy (NCBI): domain Eukaryota; kingdom Metazoa; phylum Mollusca; class Bivalvia; order Venerida; family Veneridae; genus Saxidomus; species Saxidomus purpurata. The sequence goes on from JAFMSR010000007.1 coordinate 9,086,934, forward strand.
CCCCCCCCCCCTCTCTATTCTACGATTTTACCATCTTGTAAAATTCACTTCAAATCAAGCAAGCTAGCGGCGGGTTATAAACGGACCACAGGAAGAATGATCAAAATGGATCTTATTGAATGATCCAAATCCCCGTCACACTATAGTTGTGTTTAAATCAAGAAGAAATACTTTTAGAAGTTATTCCAGTATTTACACTTTATGTCACATAGTGCAGGAACCAAAATTTATGCGTACAGTTATTTTATCTAAAGAATTGCCATGCATACAGTAAGAAAAACGAAAAATTCTACAGACGATGAACGATTGAATATCAGTTTTCGTTTGGACCGTGAATGAAAAACCGAAAGGCGTATTTCTATGCTAGAAGTAGAGGAACAACTGCTTGCAAATTATGGAAAATGTGTCATTTTTGAACTCTTGTCAAAGTGATGTTTACATTTGCAACAACAAATGCATTCAATAACTTTTTCATCTTGTTGTATTTCATGCTTTAAGTTGATTACTCATAAGCAGAAATAATGTCTACACCAACTGCACAAGATGATTAAAACATGCAGTGGGAAAAATAAGAAAACATATGAAAAAAACAATCACTTACCTACTTTCGGTTTGCTCAAATCCTTCCATTTTAGTCTATCAAACTTTTAGACCTGACTTAAAAATTTATCGAACCGGTACACGTTCGACCCCTTGTAATGTCACATTATTATCCAATCTTCATACAAATAAGTCATAATGTTTCAACAATTTTAACATCCAGTTTAAATCTGGATCACTTTGGGTTAAAAACTAGGTCACATGATCAAATAAAAAAAATCCACTGATAGGTGGTATGTTGATTTTCAGCAACTAAAATGTATAATTAAGTTGTTAACCTAATTGACATGTTATGTGCCCTGTTTTAGAAATGGAAATCAGGTACTTGATTCAAGCATCTTCATAACAGTAAGGATAGCCATTTAAACTCAGTCCAGATAGCTGATTACCCCGGGTATTATGGAAGCTACCAATACCTGGATTTTTTCAAAACATGAATGTGAAATGTCTGATGATGAAACAAAGAGCAAAATATCATGTCTAAAGAAATAAGCAACAAGTTGTCTTAATAGTTCTATATTAATTTTATTTGAACATCTCCATAAAATGGGAGTGTAAAATTCATTGGTCTACAGAAAAAAAGAACTGGTGTCCGTTCCGAGATATCTCCTCTTTCTAAACAAATGCAATAAAATCTTTACCCGTTTTCAATTACAAAAAGGAGGGCCATGACGACCTTATACCGCTCACCTGAATACTGATAGCTCTTCACACCAAGAAGTTTTTCCTATAATTCTGTATACAGAAGTGACCCCTAGGGCATGATTTGAACAAACTTGGAAGGGTTCCACTAGACACTAGCTATTACATACCACATGTTTAACCTCTACGCCTTGTGATTGTGCAGAATAAGATTTTTAAAGCTTTTCCTATACAAGTCCATATAGAACAAGTTGACCCTTGTGTGGGGTGAATATTGGCCTGTGGGTCATGGCTTGAACAATCTTGGTAGAGGTCCACTTGGGAATACTACATGCTATATATCTCAGCTTTGCGCCTTCCCAATTTTGAGAACTTCTTCCAAGAGTTTTTTTATAAAGTTTTGCCTCTCCATTGCCATGGCAACCAGAGTTCTGCTTGGAATACATTTCTTTTAACAACTTTGGTAAAGAACCAAAGACCATCCCTGTTTAAGTTTCATCTAAATTGTCCAATTGTTTTAGGGGAAGTTGTCTGAGGCAAAATGTTGACAGACGCATGCATGCAAGGACACAAGCAGGACAACTGCTGACCACAATAGCTCCACCTGAGCTCAGGTGAGCTAACAAATAAATTCATCCAGGAACTATGTAACAAGATGCTAATCAAAAGCTATTTAATAATAACACACTTGACTATTCACACTGCTTTGATGTGAAAATCAGTATCAGTTGTATCAAACGAATTTGTCACAAGAAAGAGACATGTAACAGTAATGAAATATTCCAAGTTGATTAAAGTTAAATTACCCTTCAAAATGGCAATATTACATTATGGTCAACAATTAAGTTAAAAACACAGTAGATGCCTAAAAAACATGTCAGAAATGAGTTATACTGTATTATTTCTCTTATTGACAGACTTAAGTAAAAATAGTGGGTGGTTTTACCAACATTCGACTGTGAAAGTAAAAAAAAGTTTTAAAGATTTAATTTATATTCGATGGGAATGGAACTGATTACAGATTCATATCTGTGGGTTAAAACTATGGCAATGTTCATTATTCCAGGAGTATAAATCACTGATCAACAATTTTATCTTAAAATTATAGTCACTTGGAGGGCAGTATCACTTTAATGATTCTGCAGACATGAAAACCTTTCCAGATAATTTGATCGTCCACAAGACTAGAAAGAGTTATTGGTCACTGCTACATGACACTATCTTAAGAGCCTAAAAAAATCTAAATCCAAAAGGGGATATAAATCTTCATTGGTTCTCGAGATAGCATCTCAATCACTATTAACTTTAAACCTTTATTTTTAAGTTCATAGTTCTGTCATATCATTAACAGAGTTATTAACTCTTGTCTATGGAATGAAGTCATGATGGTAAAGAAGTGAATTAAGTTTAAAAGCAATGCATGAAATATTTAGACATAACATGGACTGGTACAAAAAATTAACCAGAATAAAGATATTTTCAAAGACGAAAAATGGCCCCAATTCATTCAAATTCCTTGACAGAGTTATGTTTTATTGTATACAGGAGGAAATGATAGTAAATAAGTACTGAGAGTTTAAGAGCAATATGTGCGATGGTCAAGACATAACATGAACTAATACGAAAATCTTTACCACATTGAGAGTATTTTCTAAGTGAAAAAAGGGCCATAATTCAGTCATACTCCTTAAGAGTTACTTAGTCTTGCATCAATGCAAGCTTCTAAACAATCTCTGCAAGGGTTTAGAATTATGGTAACATGAACTGGTATACCAGAAAAGGGCCACAATTTTGTTAAAATCCTTAAGAGTTATGTGTTTTGGCTTACATATGAAGGTCATAACGAAACAAAAGCAGTACGAGTTTCAAAGAAATATCTGTAAAGGTGTTGAAGAAAGATTGACTGGTATGAAAATCTTGGATGAGTACAATACATTTTTGTAGTTCTCCTAATTCTTCAAAAAATGGAGCTAAACACTGTCCTCAGAACCAGTCTAAAAAGTTAGTTGATTCTGAAATTAATCTCACATCTAACTAATCAGACATCAAATACTATAGACTGGTCATAGAGTGTGGACTGTATCTTTTCCCAAAGTGGGCCTATTTTCAGTTGTAATAAAAGCAAAACATGTAATATCAAGACTTGAAAGACTCCATCACTTAATACAGCAAACTTCTTTGATTTTGATGTGATAACAATGTGATTTGTAAACTATCAGCTAAACTCCATCAAAACATGTAACATAGAATCATAAAACAAATATTTCTCAACACTAAGTAAAATATAAAGACTAGGTCAAATTCACAAACAGATCTCATTGGTTGCCGTGGTTGATGTACATTTCGGCAACCAATCAAAACACATTTGGCAAAAACTGACTGGAAATTGAAGTGAGGTAAATTCTATCTCCTATTTTCGGCACTCAAATTACATTTTTAGGCATGAAGGGAGACATGCCCAGGTCTCAGCCAGATGAACAAGTTAACAAACTTACCCTCAGGGCCGGACCTTTATAAAATTTAATTCAAATCAAATCAAAAAGTTAAACATAAAGGACTTTTCATTACCTGTAATTCAATTGCAAATGAGACAGATTGTTCCCTTAACAACTTAGCTTTGCAACAACCTACTCTGTCAAAATTTCTCTTAAAGTGGCAAGAAATATATCTGCATACGATGAAATCAAGATTTCACACAAGTGTTCTACAACTTCATCTGTTCTTTTGCAATCATAGAAAATACATGACACGGCTGCTTTAAGCAAGTTGTCATTTCTATGCAGTACTGCATACTTCAACACTGAAAACGCGGAGTCTGGAATAATGTATCTCAAAAATAGGTATTCACTTGCCAAATCATGAAGTTCTGATACCATATACTTGTTTGACTCCTCCAGTAAGTTGATACATTCTTCGGCAGTGTGTTTGTTCACAGTCTGTTTATATATCCGATCAATGTATTCACATCCCCCTATTTCACAACCATGTAAGTGATGTATTAAGACCTCTAATGCAAATTTTGATGATTCCGGAATGGAAATTTCTGACATCTTTGCCTCTGAATAATGCCCTTCCAACATGGCTGCAAATATTTCAGACTTCTCTACTAACTTTGCTCTGTTTGCACCAACTTTTTCATTCTTGACAACAAACACTGTATCCACAGCAACACTACCATTAATCAGACAACACTTGGTTGTCATGGCAACATTTGACCCTGATCTTTCCATCGCAACACCCTTTCCACATACATCTGCATTCAATCCAGACTTTTTATCACTCTCCTTGATATCTTCAACCAGCACTTTTGCAAAGTGATCAGAAAGACTTTTTTGGGGGACTTTGTCCTTAAAAGTGTTTCCGAAGTAAGGTGATTCAGCTGTCTTTTTTGTCAGCGAACTTTTGTTTTTTCGAGTTTGGTATTTACTCTTCGTATCAATAACATTTACCAGTAATCTGAGACCATTCAAGACATGAACAAACTGTTTGTTATCAATGCTATAGGATGGCTGCAGAATGTTAAGAACTTGATCTAACACCTCCCTCTGGTTAAAGAAATGTTGCCTGGATGTTTCCGTCCTGTAAAGGAAAGTAACAAGTATATTTAGAGTGTATTTACACCTGGGGAGGACTTTTAAAGCATTCTCAGTGGGATCAAAAAATGTGGTAATCAACAAGTACAGATTTTTTCCTAGACTATAATGTACATTGTAATACATGAATTGCTAATTACTGCATTTACTTAAGCAAATACTCATTAATTAGCATTACAATTTGGCTGTTAGCACCAAGTCTTACAGGAGATAATACATTTTTGTTTATATTACACATTTAAATAATGTGTCAAATCTTTTAAATATGTTATTACCATCATTTAGGAAAGATACTGCAAACTCAGAGAAGTTTGACGAATTTTTACCTATCTATACAGGGCATCTACCTGTCATTAACAACTTCTCTAACAACTCACAATGCAGAGTACACAAAAACTTGGACAAGTCAAAAACTAGTGGCTATGTTTTACTTTAATATCCTTTAAGAGCTAACAAACTATTCATAAAGATCACTGGGAGTACTGAACATAACTTGCCCTGAAACAAGGGGTTGTGAAAATCCCACTCAAATTCCTCCTCTAACAAAATTCAAACCTGTAAAATCTTGGTAAAGAGTCTGGCACAGTTCCCCTTTACTATTACTCTCAATTAAACTAGCTGCATTTATCATGGATGAAATAAGTGCATATCATTTAACAAACATTCAATTCTGACTGCCACATTTTTAAAATTTTTCAACCAGGCAGAATCATACCATGTAATATACAGGATATTTATGCAGAGTTCAGTAGTTTGGTCCCTTGGCGTAGTGTGCAACAGTCTATCAATAACCCCTCTACCATAGTTGGAGTCTACAACACCACTCAGATCTTCCAGGAAAGCCATTGCGCTCTTCCCCATGTCACATGTATTTTCTTCCTGTCTATGGTACTGGCCTGAAAGTATGTGATCCGTGAGAATATACTACAGTAAACTCCAGATATAGCAAAATTCCGGATGTAATGAACGAATTTTCTGGACCCCAGTGTTGTTTCTTCTTTATCTAATATGAAAATGCTATATGGATATAACAAACTCTGGATATACAGAACTCAACATATGTGGAAGGTCTCAAAGGGTTTGTTATATGCAGAGTTTACTGTAGTATATATGTAAGCAAGCCATACAACTTCTTAGCTTGCAAGAAAGACCTCTAACATAATGGAAAATGAACCAGTTACAAATATCAAAATATATAAGTGAAGGCCCTACTGGTGTATGTCCTTTGGTAACTATAACACTGACTTCCTTTTGCAATGGAAGAGTGAAACGTTTATGTAAGTAATGTGATTCAATGTCATAATAGCGAATGCATCCTTCCACAACAACCACAATAACCATGTTATCTCATTATTTCTTATGGGTATTACATAAAACAAGATGACAAATGTTGAATATTTTACTATTAGTTTAGACAATTCACGCTAAAGTTTTGCTCAGGTTTGAATCCAAGTGAATTTATTTTTCATGAATCGTTTTTCTCTCTTTTCTGGATCTTTATTTCATTTCATGTCAAGTAACTTCCAAAATCGCCAATACAGAACCCCCTTTGCCAGATTTTGTATGTAGTATTTCATACCCTATAGAATTAATTTTAACTGCATTCCTCCCACCCCTGTCTTAGCCCCCCCCCAACGTGACGAGAACGAGTTAATATCCCCACAAAATGGTACCCTCCCCTGATATCAAAGATTTAACGGGATTTAAGAAAAAAAGACAAAAAAAAAAAGAACCCTAACATTCTGGGATTAACCAACACCTTGTCAAAAAAGATGCAATTTCACTGCCTTTACCACTAAGCCAATGACATTTTACATAACTATGGAAAAGAAATTCCTATTGTATTGACAAAACACCTGTCTTACCTGCCCTGTGTTTTCATAATAAACCGCAAACAACAAATGTGACGCATCTTTCATTATATAAAAAAAAGACACACCCCCTTATTTCTTATACAAAAACAAGATGACAAATTTGATATTTTCTTTATTTCATCACGCTAAAGCAGGATCCAATTACGATAACTATTATTAAAAAATGCTTTAATGTGACAAACAGGTGCAAATCTGGGGATTGTAGGCCCTATATCATTTACCAAACTAGTCATTTAATTTCTTGTTTACGTGAATAAGATAGGTAAACAACGTCATTGCCATGTGTAAAACAGGTCATATCATTTCAAAAACGTGACTTCTGCTCTTTACAACATTTTCTGCATGATTTCAAAGAAAACAGATTTGTAAAAAAGGCACTGTTTAAATAATTCTGTGACCTGGACCTGAGAAAGATTTCACAACTATATGTACCCATTCAAACATGTCAAAACACTCATCTGCCAGGCAGAAATAAAATCCATAATTTCCTGTATTCAATGTTTTTGGTCAGTATGAGTGATCAGTCAACTAGGTCATGATCATTTCGGTATAGTGTCACCATGTCTCTATTCCAATAATAAGAGAAAGTGGTCATTACAAATAAAGTGAGGCTACATGCTGATCACTGGTTCAAAGTTTCTTTATTACAAAACCAATTGGAAAGTGTCTTGGTTAACTTAAAATGCTGTTGAAGTATGAAGCCAGTGATAGATAAACACTATGCTGATAAATACGTTTATTCTATATCTATTTTATATATCCAATTGTGAACGTTTATTTTCAACACTTCACCGTACAATATTTTACCATATTGGACGCACGTGCGTACAAAAAATCCTGTATTTCTTCCATATTTGGACGGAACAACAGTCCCATGTTAAACCTACCATAAAGCCCAAAACGTGTGAAAATGATCCGAATGCAAATCGGGTGAAGTAGGTGCTCTAAGTACAGAGTTTGCTTAAGCGTCTTTAAATCAGGATTATTTGTTGTTTGCTTCCAAACACAAAAGGGTAAAAGTGCAAGTCATGGCAATGCTGTCAGATTTGGATATATTCACAAAATTAATCGCTGGTATCTTTTATTGAAGGAACTACCAGGTACAGTCACTTTCCACCGATGGTCAACTCTTTACAACAGTCTCTTTGATTTCCCCAATGCATTTTCTTCAATAATTTACCTCCCACTAACTTTCACCTCCAAATTCCAGCCAATATAGAATAAAAAGGTTATTGTTAGGGCATAACATTGTTCTGAATAATATATATTTGCACTCGTACTAAGCTGGGAAAATACAGAAAAGACAGAAATACAATATTCAATGAATCATTTTTAATTTAAACTAAAATGAAATAGATATAGAATAAAAAGGTTATTTAACATTGTACTGTACAATACAAAATATATTTGGACTATATCTCCGTATTGAACAATAGAATGTTAAATAACCTAATATTATTACCCGCCCATAAAATTCTGATGGTTGGTCAAAGATTTGTATATAAATATTGATATTAGTGGGCAAGCCAATAATATACATTTTACACATCTGGTCATTAAATTACAACACGCTAAACATTAGAGTGTCCGTTTACGATACCTTAATGTATAAATACGTGCTGATTTGTTACATTATTTAGTGACGTCATGAAGTGAAGTGAAGTGAGGTATCATTAAGGCACTGGAAGATCTCCTTACCCTTAGCCGTTAAATGAATTAAAAATAAACCGAAACCTAGAATTAGTTTTTTGGCCTGGGGACTGAAAGTCCCCTACACCTAAGTTAGCATACCACATTTCAAACACTGCTGACAATTTAACTGTGCTATGTGCGAAAAACAACTGTAAACATGCGCTTTGGGAAAGTAGTGCAAGACAGACCAGATCAATCTTATGTTTGAATGTCGCATACCATAAGAACATAATATTATTACAAATAAAAACAGTACATACAACTTCAAACAATTGCAGAAAGGTCTATAGCTTATGGGCTGCATTACACAATTTTTTCTGTTTTAGAAATTACTGCGCTGTTAGCTGATTACGGAAGATAATCATATGCGTATCACGGAAAAGTACGGATATTTACAGAAATTTACGTAAACGTACGTTTGATTTTCAAATTTCTGATGTTATTTCATTGACAACTTTCTTATTTACGAACGATTACATATATATTTACCTAAAAATAAATTTCTTCTTCTTCAAAAAAAGATACAATTTACGTACATTCCCGAGAAGGAACTCACGTGATCAAAATCACCCGCCATTTATCGAGGATGCTGCATGTCAAGGCCCAGTGAATGGTTTCACTGATTACAACTACAAGGTAACCAAGAATCATATTTGGTTTTCTCTGTTATACATATTGTACAGTACTGTATTTATATTTCATTGCTGGTATTGCTTTGTTTATTTCTGTTTCAAGGTCTTGTCCTTGGTACACAATAATTTTCGATCCACATCATCAGATATCGCTTGAATTTGAACAAAGCGCAGATTGAATTATTTTTATTGTTCTCTCAAACAACTGATATTGTTGACCATGTGATTATTTTTCATTTAACATATGTTTTATAATAAAACAAACTTCCCTGCCACCCATATATTGTGAATCATTCATTCTGTGTCATATACTAAATTTCGCCCTATGCACATTTCGACCTGCGCTTTAGGAAAGGTTCAGCGTAAATCACGAAGGTCAAAAATTGTTTTTAGGGGAGTTAATCTATAGCCCCCAGGCCTTCAGCGCTCACAGCACTTTGATTTGACATGGTACATGTATATGGGTACAAGAGGGCCAAGATGGCCCTATATCGCTCACCTTGGTAAAAGTCCACTTGCCTGGTGGAAGTTCACTAGACAATGTTATATACCAAATAGGTTTTCCTATATACGTCTTTGTAAAACAAGTACCCCCCCCCCCCCCATGCAAGGTTAATTTTGACCCCAGGGGCACAATTTGAACAAACTTTGAAGAGGTCTACTAGGCAATGCTACATGCCAAATATCTAAGCTCTAGGCCTTGTGGTTTCAGACTGTAGAAGATTTTTAAAGTTTTTCCTATATAAGTCTATGTAAGTCTAAGTGACCCCCCGTGCGGGATTAATTTTGATCTGGGGGTTGCTTCATTATGGTAGCGTACAGACAGACGGACAACCCGCTGCCTTTGGCAGGGGATAAAAAAAATCATCACAAGTGCCTCCAATCATTCTCTGGTTTGCAAACAACATTTAAACAGGTTGAAACTATTTTTTTCTTTTTTTAGTAACTGACCTTCACCATAGGGACCCCAACAAGAATTAAAAGCTACATCCTAATATAAGCTACCTATATAACTAAGTTCCATGGTAATACCTCATTTCTACCTCAAGTTATTAAAGTAATTAACCAGAAACCACCTGTCTGACACAGCCCGAATGCTTGCAATTTTAAAAACAAACCAAATGATCGCAAGTTAAAAGCATACCTTTAAAGGAATGTGATCTTTTCTGACAGTCTACAGATGTCCTCCTTCTCTTCAACGCCTGTTCTTCTATTAATGAATCATCACTCATGGAAAATCTGTCCGAATCAGTTTCAATTTCATGTTGAATTTCTGCTTTTCCATATGAGGATTTTCGTCTAATATTTTTCCTCTGTTCTCTAAGCCCATTGGCTAAGGTTGGTAGGTGTTCATACTTAAGAAGTTTGTCAAAAATAACGGTAGGACAACAATGAGTCAAGACCTTACTGAAAGACATAGGATTTCTGAAAACCCGAGACAAAAGCCTGGGGCATCTTGCCAATGGCGCTTCCATCATGCTTATGTAGTCAAGCAGACACTGTAACACTTCTTTGGTTACAAGATGCATTGTGGGATTAGTCATTTGGGACACTCTTGACAACAGTATAAGAATGTTGTATTCTGTCACATTACTTCTGCTGCTAACCTTTTTCCGCTTGGTTCTACACCTCTCTTCCAACAGTAGCATTTCCTTTAATTTTGATAAATTTTTATTGATATTTTCATGTGACTCTGTGTCAAGAATTAAACTCTGACAGACTTCAACACTTGTGTCTTTACATTCTGTATCAGTACAGCTTTGAGGAAACTGGTCTAAATGTGATTTCTCATCTTTAACATTATCTGCATTACCAGTTGTTTGATAAGTGACAGAATGCTCTTCACTTCCTTCAACAGTTAAAGGATCTTCTGAGAGTTCATCAAAGGGGCTTGGGGATACAGCCCCTGGTGAGACATCTAGATCATTCTCAAATGGGCCCACTGGATTGGATACATTGCTCCGATCAGGCAACTTTGATCTGTTTTTCTCAGTTTCTGGGCTAACAGACGATGTGTACAGGCCACAGCTTACTCCTGTGTACTTTGGATATTTTGGATGAAAATTTTCTGGTGATTGAGAACCAGCCAATGGGCTGTATCCATGACAACCAGGTGGACTGGTTTGGGGAAATATGTTCCGACTAGCTGCTCCTAACATTGGACTAATATCAGGTGAAGAAGGGGGACTGTAGTCTGGTGAACTTTCAACTCTGTTCTCTGGTGAACTTTCAACTGGTGAGTAGTAAGAACTGTCACTTAGAGGACTGTATGGTGTTTTAGCAGAGTAATCTACACTGTGTGGAGGAGTGAACCTCTCGATACACTTAGCACCCCCATAATCCTCATACTCCCACTCAATATTTGGTTGGTAAGTTGGACTATCCATACTGTACACAGGCCTGGTTGTCTTTTTCTTGCACAGATCTATTTCATGACCTTCATAGTCATCATCACTTAAATCCTTAAAAACGTCACCACTTTGTTCTTTGTCTGGTTCCTCTTTGCATTTGTCAAATTTAGCACCAGTCTCATCTTCTTCCATGTTTCCCTCTTTTACAAGATCGTTTTCTGCATCAGAAGTTTCCAAAATGTTTTGCACTGCTTTCTTTTTTACTTTAGCTCTTTCCCTACCTTTGATTTGTTCTGTATTAGAGGAAGGGGTTGTGATGTTTTGTTTGGTTTCAATTTTCCTTTCGTCTTCTTCATTTGCATTTTTCTGTTTGGCAGTAAAGGATTCACAACATTCTATCTCAGCTTCATCTGGGGCATTTTGCTTCAGTTTTACCTCATTTTTCGATTCAGTTCCATCTTCAACAGCATTCCCATAAGTTTCTAACATTAAAGAGCTCTTTAATTTTTCCACAAGTAATGGAACCAGGCCATTTTCTAACAGAACATCAAAACTTGTCTCATCATACAAAAAACAAACAAAAGCACTTATAATGCGTGCATGTAAATTAGTCTGTTTTGTCTCAGACAACGCTTGTATAAAAAGTATCAAAATATTCTCATCTCTCAGTTTGACCCTGTTCACAGCCTCTTTAGAACACTGGCACAACACGCTTAGTAAATCCTCTTTTAATTTTCTATGGAATGGTTCACTTGACAAAAACATGTCTTTAAATAGACTAATACCTCCAACATTTCCAAACTCTGCTCTGAAGTTGTGGTACTCACAAAGTCTAATAACCACTTGAAATACTTCAATGTTTGAATCTTTGACTTGTGTCAGTAGATAAGACAACTTTCCAGAGGCTATGACTTGACTTGCAAACTGTATTGTGCACCTGTAATTAAAAGTATTCATTCATATTCACATTTTACTTCTAAAGCTTGAATTTTTAAACAAATATATTACAGCAATATTTATGAACTCTTAACCTATTCGCAGCAAAATCTTCTGACTTTTCAATCAGTTACTTACCCTACTGATTCTACCTTTACTGCCAATTCAGATCGTGATCTACACTGATTGCTATTCCGTCAGTACTTTTTCACTAAACATCCTTATGAATAATTAACAGCAGTGTCAAACTTTGAAGATAGACAAGTTCATATCAAGTATTCAACAGGGTAAGTGTGGAGTTTTCTGCTAATGTACAACAAAACAGCAACAGACCGCAGCTTTTCAAAGTAAATTCTTAACAACTTCATAGATACTTAGTATAGTCACATTCAGCTTGGACTAATATTTACTATCTATATAATTATAAATATAATTGCTCCAGCATTCAGTTAAGAAATTATAAAATAAAATTTACATATCTGCATTATAAGATGAATCTGTGTGCAAAGAAAGCATGTATATTGTAAAAATAATGTTCAACAGCTTACCCATGACTGGACAGACTGTGTACACATCTCAGAGAAGACTGTTTCAGTGATACTGTGTCACTGTCTATAAGTTTCAAGACAACACTGATAGCATTTTTCTCCACAAGCTTCTGTACATGAGAACAAGTCTGCCCAATTAACCTGCAGAAGTTTAGGAGAATATCACAGATTCACATTTTTGCTTCTATTTCAAGGAATGTTACCCTAGGAATTATAACTGCTATTTTATCATACAATGTAATGTTTAAGGTGAGGGATATACGACAGTCTGGGAAAAGCCAGACAATACAAAATGACTTCCATCAATAAAATAAAATCGCAGACCAATAAATGTATAAAACATGACTAATGCACTTAACAAAATTCATTAAATGTATACATTATCTTTAAACTAGCTACTAGCACAGTACCTTAATGCTCGGATACAAGTTTGCTGATATTCCTCTTTTTCTGTATCCTTTAGGAGCTTGACAACCTTCTCAATAACAGATGATGTGCAAACAAGCTCCCAGCTACCTGGATCCAACAGAAGATTGGACAAGCATCTGCAGGCACGATTCTGTAAACACTCACTCTCCAACTCTTCAAAGAGTTCAACTGTAAATGCATAAAAAGAAACAGAATAAACTTTCATTCTTCATCTCCCGTACCCCTTTTTCTTTATGCCCCATATCAGACAAAGGAAAGAATGTATCTGACAACTAAAATGTTACAAACTACTTCTGGGTTCAAAGAAATGTGTCCTGAAAGAGAGCTTAGTTCAAGGAACTAACATTACCAGGAATATCAAACAAACACTCCGACAAGTTAAACATCAATGAACATTTTTACATCATTATTTTATTGTATACTCATTATGTTACAAATTGAACAGTTCTCTCACAAATGCTTACAGACATGGAAATAATTTTTATCAAGATCTGAACTCACCGATAATGGTAACCCTTGTACCCTTGTCTTTCAATACCTTAAAAAGATAATATTGATTGACTTACTTCAATAGAGTAGAACCAGTTGACATATGCTTTGGGAAAAGTTATTGTTTGTAATTTCTGGGTGTATTTCTGATATTTAGAACTACAGTTTGACCTGTGTTACAGGCCAGCTCAATTAAGTAGCCACCTGCCTTAATAAGCCACTACTGACGTGTTCTAATTGGCTAGTTTCTATCAGATATTTATACAAGTGTATTTAACAGCTATGTATTTTTGATATATCCTTTGATGAGAGATTTGATTATATTAATTTAATACAAAAACCCTTCATTAAGTACAGATCATCAATCACTTAAAAAGGAACAACATTTAAGATACTGAAGTATGAGCAAAAGCCTACTGCAATCTTTTTCTCAAGTAACCTTGTTTACTACAATTAGATAGCAGAAAAAACTACACTACTGACAACATTCGGTCTACTAAACTCAAAGCAAATTAGAACCTAAAGATAATCTGATCTGTTGATTCTGGTGATCACCTTATCATCACACGAAATTCATGTGCTGGGTACCAATTACCAAACTTCACTACTCTACAACATAAGGGGATGCATGTACCTTTTTTCTTGCAACATATTCCATACACATGTTGCTTAGAATGCTTAGAGATACATCAATGACCTTCGATCTGTAGTGTTCTTCTAGACTGTCTCTAGACCTTATCAGATCCAACAGTCTCTTAACCAGTCCAATGTCAACAAGTACAGCAACCTCTGAAATATAACAAGAAAGAATAACTTCATGATCACAACTAAGATTTTCAACACAAATACTTACACTGACAAGAAAAACACTGAAGCGGTGCTTAGTTGCTCATATCCCCTATTATAGGTAGTAACTAGATTAAAAAAAAACAACACATGTCTGCCCCCATGGCCCCGCCCCGTTCCTACTGAAGGAAGCATTCACTGGGTCAAAGTGACCCGTAACTATAGTATTCACAACTACACTTCATACTGATACTTTCCGCCACATTTGATGAAATTCAAACAAGGGGTTTTGGAGATGAACAGCAAACAAGATTTTTTCACATTTCAGGTGCCTGTGACCTTGACCTTTGATTTAACCCAAAATTACAATATACATAACTTACCTTCATACTGATGGTTCCTACCAATTCTGATGAAAATTCAACAAGGGGTTTTGGAGATGAATAGCAGACAAGATTTTTTGTCCCATTTCAGGCCCCTGTGACCTTGACCGTTAGACAAAATGACTCCAAATTGTAATATGCCTAACTAAACTTCATACTGATGCTTCCCTGAAAGTTTGATGCAAATCCATCAAGGATATTTGGAGATGAAGAGTGGACAAGACAAGTATCATGCCTGTATGACCTTTGACTGTATGACCCCAAATTGTATTGTGCACAACTACACTTTATACTGATGCTTTCCTGAAAGTTTGATGATGGGGTTTTAGAGATGAAGAGTTGAAACGAAAAATTGGACAGATAGAAAGACAGAGGCAAGGGGGAAAACAATAATTTTTCAAACTAATTTTTAAACAATCCATTTGCTCAATAATTGTGGTATTTAATTTTAAAATCCATGCGACGCATCGGCTTGATGTGCTAGACATTTGTGCCAAGTTATTTTTAAATCAATCAATGCATGACAAAGTTATAGTCCGGACACGAATGTGTGCATATATACAGGATTCCATTACCTTCAAACTCTAAGTGTGACCTTGACCTTTGAGGTAGGGACGTGGGTCTTGCACGCAACACGTCGTCTTGATGTGCTGGACATTTGTGCCATGTTATTTTAAAATCCTTCAATGCATGACAAAGTTACAGTCCGGACACAAATGTGCGCATATATACAGGATTCCAGTACCTTCAAACTCTAAGTGTGACCTTGACCTTTGCGGTAGGGACGTGGGTCTTGCACGCGACACGTCGTTTTGATATGTTAGACATTTGTGTCATGTTATTTTAAAATCCTTCGATGCATGACAAGGTTACAGTCCGGACACGAATGTGTACATATATACAGGATTCCATAACCTTCAAACTCCAAGTGTGACCTTGACCTTTGAGGTAGGGAAGTGGGTGTTGCACGAGACACATCATCTTGATGTGCTAGACATTTGTGACAAGTTATTTTAAAATCCTTCATTGCATGACAGAGTTACAGTCCGGACACGAATTTGAAAGTGGGGACGCACAGACGGACGGACAGACGGACACCCCTGCGTAGGTGGTATTTCCATTGTTCTCGAACAATAGAGTGACCACTTAAGTAACAAAAGAATGACCACTTAAGGGACAAAAGACGGAATGAAGACAATAGATTTCTATTGTCTTAGACCACACCTCCTACCACCTAAGACACCCAACATGCGTGTGGACAGACGGACAGATGGACAGAGCGATTTTAATATGCCACCCTTCGAGGGCATAAAAAAATCTATGTAAGTTTTTAGGCATATAACACAATCCATTGCCTCCCATTTTCTTTATTTACCTTTTGGTGTCTTCATAAACTTTTTCCTTATTTCCACTAGTGCACTGTATGTGTGCTTCATCCTTGAACTATGTGCCTGTCTCATCAGGTCCCTGCATTTGTTGCTTGCCATGTTTCTCTCCTCTCCCTCTCCCTCCAAACAATCTGAAATTAGCAAATATACAAATCTATTATAACTGGGTACATTGTACTACAAATGGTCTCTAAGTACACATTTCATTCCTGTAGTGTACTTTTGGTTATTAAATTTGCTGAGAATGACTTGCATTTCCTTAGAAACAGCCTTTTTTTTCAACAAAAAAGATGGGAGAGTGTTAATTTGGATAGGTGCATCAATAAAAGAAAATATGGTATATTTTAAGGACTTTTCATAACTCACTAGAATAGCAAAACAGAAGGAAATATTATAAAGCTAGCTAGTTACAGTAATGACATGTAATTGTTCTGTGCCACAATTTACTTCTGTAACTGTATGGCATTGGGTAGGGTCATCTTATTTATGAAAAACACTTGTGTCTCAAACCATATCTACTCAAACCATTTGCTGATATTTTGGCAAAAACTATGTTTAAACTAAACTAATTCGCATCTTTTTTTAAATGGGAGAAAAAATGGAGGATGTCCTTCAATGGTTCAACCATCAAATGTTATCTCACCTCTGTGAAATACCGCTTCTGATGCTGCCAATACAAGGAAATGAAATAGTGAGGAAAACAATATGATGAAAAATGACACATTCCTGTGTGGATCAAGTTGCTTGGGAGGCTTGACAATCTTCCCTATTTTTGTAATCCCAATGCATGGCCATACTACCCTGCCCATAATTCCCGTGAGAGGTGTGAAGCAGTATGACAAGATAAATAAGCTTCATGGTCAAACACTCTCACCAGTTGAGGATGCAAAATACCTTGGTGTAGACATCAGCCAAGATCTCAGCTGGAATACACACATCTCAAGAATAACAACAAATGCAAACAGAACACTAGGCTTCCCAAACGTAACATCAAAACAAAACATGAAAATATCAAATCACTCTCTTACAAAACATTAGGTCTGAGACCACAACTAGAGTATGCATCATCTGTATGGTCACCACACACCCAGGTTAATATTCACAAGCTGGAGATGGTCCAGCGACGCACAATCAGATGGGTAAAAAATGATTATTCCAGAGATACCAATGTGACAGACCTGCAGAACACCCTTGGATGGAGCACCCTTGAGAACAGGCGTCAAGCCTCCAAATTGGTTATGTTTTACAAAATATACTACAATCTTGTAGCAATCTCCCTGCCCAGTTACCTAGAAGTCCCAAACAGGTTAACAAGACATTATGCACCCCTTTAGTCTCTGCCAAACCCATGCAAACTCAGACTATTTAAGTACTCTTTTTTCCCCCATACCACAGTCCTGTGGAATAGATTACCCACGCATATTGCGATCCTGTCTGATCTTGAATTATTCAAGCAGGCAGTGGCCCAAATCAATTATTAATCGTACAACAGTTGTTTTTAACCCTTTTATTCGTTTACTATTTTTAACAGTTTTAACCGTTATATCCAGGATGAAAAAAGGGCATGGGGCTGTCAGAAAAGGGCACGATTTTCTTTCAATGAAGGGCATTTCCGTTAACTGTTGTGATTCATAATGTGTGCTAACTTACTACTGTAACACTAGCCTTTATGGCATTTTCACAAAAGACATTATTTAAGCACTATATTGTATCTACACTTTATTAATGTCATAAAATAACATGTAAAACAATGGGAAAACAGTGCCACTGGATTACAGGGGTGAAAGTTTGAAAAATGGAAAATCCTGAAACTGAAGCTGGGGGCCGCAAGGACTCCCAGTGGGGTTCTGGGGACCAGAGGCCCCCCGAAAGCTCCTGGCTTTTAGTTATTTCAAAGGCTTCTGATGCATTGTTTAGTTCAGTAGGCTTTGAAACTGAATGGTCATTGACCCTTCAGCCTGACTTTTCTTAGAACAAAATCAAATTTTCAAGAGCTAAGGTGGGGATTTTAAAGGTCGTCCGTCGAGACACGGGTCATAGAATTAATGTCATAATCTCTAGGTGTGCATGTTATATTTTTCTGTTTGTTTCCTGCATTTTTTTTTCAGTTGTTCCCCGTTTGTCACATATTTTCGCGACCTCACATGTCCGTGATTTTCGTATATATTTCTTCGATTTTTCGCGATTTTAACAGTTTTTGATGCAAAGAAATCTGATAATTCTTTCTTTTTTTTGAAACCATCGCTCTTTCTTTTTCAAGCTGTGCTAATTTACGTTTTGCAGACACTTTTTCTAATGTTACAATTTACAAAATTGAGTGTTCGTTCTTTTAATTCTCATCGAGAAATGTTTTGTATTTTACGACTTAAGATAGATTTTACTTACATTCGACTTACCGTTACATCTTAATTATCAAGCGTGTTCAAACTCAATTTGATCTCCGCTGGTCCGTAACTTTTTATTTTGTTTAAAGTACTTACAAATATTATTGAAATTCATCCCTTATAAATGTGTCAACAACTCGGTCATTAAAATAATTAATAATTGATCGAGTGTAAATATAATTCGCGACGATTTATTCTAAACACCATGATTGCCTCAGATTAAACCACGGACCCTGATAACTTCGTACAAATATCAAAGAAAATGCAGACTAATTTCTGACGTCACGTACATGTGCAGTAACGACACGTGAGTATCGGAAAATAACAGGTGTACATGCAGTGTCTTTTGATCGCCTTGGGCGTTTATGTAATCGGTCATCCAATGCCGAGCACGCGTCGGATTAAGGTTATTGGCTGAATGGTGATGATAAAGGACATAAGATATCATATGCAGTGAATAATCTAGCCGTGCGTCCTGCGTCATAGACACACAAAAAATGCAAAGGATGCAAAGATTTGAAAAATGTGCGTCCTTTAGGACGCAAGTACGTGAAAAGCGAGACTTGGGTATATGCTCGCGGCATATTGTATAAAAGAATATCGTCCACGAACTTGCGTTTAGAAGAATTTTCACATGAAATCGTTAAAAAATCGCGGCACTTCGCGGGTGTAAAATCGCGGTACTTAGAGTGGTGTTTCAGACAGCTAACAGGACATTAAATTAGAATTATTTTCCGTGAAAATTTGTATACACGTATTTTTTTACTTTTGTACATTTATTAAATTCGAAAATATTTGCCAACCGACGTACATTTGTATAGCTTAATATAGTGCATAACCAAAATAAAACTTACACATATTATACATCGTCTATTCCAAACTAGTTTTTATAATCCAAAATAATCAGACTTGTCACTACCTGTCAAAATATTCGGTCTTTTTAATGCCACATGCTTCGCTTGGATCAAACGAAACTCAGCGTCGGCGTACGTGCTTTGATCTCGTAACACCTGTGGCTTTATGAGTAAAAGAAGTCGCTGTAGAAATTTTTTTATTCAGCAAAAGTAATTCTTTAAAGTAAATACATGGTAGAAGAAAATTGTTACTTAGAAAAAAACGGCTTGAATCGCCGCGATTTTGTTAAAAACGTAACGTTTATTTTAAATAAAGAATAGTTGCAACTTATAAATGTTAATTAAGTTAATTGAAAATACTTTTCGCATTCACAAATTATCAAACGTTACTCAATCAGTGGTGTCACATAGCTCGAAATTTCAAACTTGACGTAGTTAGTTTGTCATCCTTTATGAATGCTCTCATTTTTCACACCTACCGCGACATTGCTAATTGGAGAATAAACCTAGACTAATTACAGCAGATTTTTAACAGATATAAATATTTTAAATCTACGTAAAAGGTAATTAATATTTTCAGTAACCCAATACAATTATATTTGAAAAAAACCACATCACAGCGGCGATTCGCAACGACAATAATTCATTCTATTTTCTGACTTTTTCGGAAAGGGACTCATTGTTTCATAGCTGGGACTCATTGTTCTGAAAAATGTGCGTCCCAAGGACTCATATAAATCAAAACCTAGATTATTCACTGTATATGCATGACTTTAGGGCAAAATAGATGTTGAGAAGGGCAGAGTGGTGGCACAAAAAGGCGGCAGGGCGCGGCGCCATGCCATTTCACTACAGATATTAACACTAAACCGTCTTGTTTCTCTCGAGTGTGGGAGCTATCTTGCAGTAGTGTTATCTTTTATTAACACCCGACATGCACCCTGCCCATAATACTCATGAGAGGTGTGAGGCAGTATAACAAGATAGATAGACAAGATAAATAGATAATTATGATGCTGAAGTTGCCATTATCAGAGAAGAAGAATATCTGCTTTGCCATTATCAGAGAAGAATATCTCTCTAAAACTTCTGTGGAGTTTATAAAGATGGGATCTCATGGCTTAATCATCAAGGGCTTTAAATTGAGCTAGCAAGTGAAAGTAAAATTAAATAAAGTTTCTTTTAAATCCAACTGATCTTTGCTGACAATGCAGAAAAATAGCTACCCGAAATCACCTGTCCGAAAACACAACACTCACTTATAGTGATCAAAATATTTCAACACACAAAATAATATAACTTTTTCTGCTTTAAACAAGGGGCATTATTATAAATATGTTACCATAGAAGGCTCTAAATATTTCTAAAACATTTTAGCTTATTGCATGTTGTTGCGACATATACGACCCCAAAGAAATTTAAAAAACAAAAAGAATTTAATGTGCAAAAAAACAAAAATAATATCAAACAGGGAATGCCACGTACCAAAAACGCAGAAGTTTACAGTCAGATTTTAGACCCCTTTATTATGTTCATCAATTAATAATTTTCTGTTGCGTTTGTTTTTGTCATTCTTTATTTTTATGTGCGTTTAACTTGAGCAAGCGTACATTTTTCACTATCATAAATTCTCATCTCAAGGTCTTGGTAAACAAGAGGCCCAATTGGGCCAGTATCACTCTTCTGGTGCGACTGGACTGCCCCTGAGTAAATTTTGTGAAAGTCTTTTGCAATTTTTTCGAGGAAAAGCTAACAGAGTTCACTGTGACCTGGACCCAATGACCCTACGACAGTAGGTATCATGTACTCAGTAAGACTAATCATCCTATAACGTTTGAAGACTGTGATGTTGATCTCTGAAAGATAGTGAGTGGAAAAGATTTTCAAAGTTCGGGTCACTGACCTTGACCTTTAACCCACTGACCCCAAAAACGATAGGGATCATTTACTCAGTAAGACTAGTCATCCTATGAAGTTTGAAGACTGTGGGCCAAATAAATCTTAAGATATTGAGCGGAAAATATTTTCATTCAACGGGTACCTTTGAAGATAGATGTGAAAATATTTAAATCAGGACAATCTAGTGTTAGATTAGTTTATAATAATTTATTTTAGCTCGATAGAGAAGGAAGCTTGTAGCTTATCGAGTCACTTTCGAGTCCGTTTCCTGGAAAAAAAAAACAGTACTGGTGTCATATGAGGAGGTACGGTCGTGACCCCAGTGGGAGTGAAAACAACGTTTTTGATCGATTTTTTCGTTTGTTCGGAAATAAACGTTTTGTGTCTGCCATCTTCATTTTTTTTCTCTTTTTTTATAAATAAACTAAAATAACCGACTGATATTAAAATTTATAGATACAGATCAGTATTTAGTCTTTGATTGTGTCTGACGGAAGAGGGGGAGGACTCTGTGATGGGCAGTTTTTAAATCCCACTGGGACGAAGCTGTTTTGATTTCTGTCCTCTGACCTGTTTCGTCTGGCCCTTAAGGGTGTTTCTCTTGGTGCTCTGCCTTCTGCAAAGGCATTGAGTACATACGTTTTTTGGTTCTCAAGGTTTGCTTTTTATATATTCATACACGAGCATTTTTGTGTTTTACATACCATGCCTTTTGTTTCCATTGCGTGTGTTAGAGATTCACCTAGCAGGGATTACTTTTATTTACACTGTCCTGTGACTTTGGAACATGGTGGGGGTAAGAGTGAGGTTGGGTGCGCACCATAAACCGGTTTAAGCTCCCCAGTGGTGTTTTTGCCACTGACCGTTCCAAGGCGGTGCCCCACTGTGTTCCTTTAATTGTTCGTTTTGTCCTCGTGTGTTTGCTTTGTATGCTTGTGTGTGTTGGTAGTGTATGTTTGTCTGTGTGTGTAACATGATTGATGTGTGTGTGTGTGTGTGTGTGTGTGTGTGTGTGTGTGTGTGTGTTGGTGGTGTGCACTTCTGGGTGCTGTGGGGCTCGTTTTGGGGAGGCTGCGTTTTTGGTACGTGGCATTCCCTGTTTGATATTATTTTTGTTTTTAGTGCATTCGACGTTTGGTACATAGTTCGAATGAACTAATTATAATTTTTCAGACGTGTTTAGCGCTTGGTAAAAGTTTTCCATTAGGGATTTATAATATTAAGAGTACGTTTTCCTTCAATGGATGTCTTTCGCTGAAGATAGAAAATAAAATCCAGTCGTGTAGTATATAACTGGATTTATTTATTTCCTACCGATCGATGTATTTATTCCCAGAAATATAAATTAAAAGTCTTGCGTAGGGACTGCCTTACCAGACAAAAATTAAAATAGAAACTCCCCTAGTAAGGTTCATGAAGCTTAGTACAACTGACAGAAGTTTAGTGGGTTTGTTTTTGCTAATAGCGCTTGCCATCTAAGCACACTCCCAAAAAAACAAAAATAATATCAAACAGGGAATGACACGTACCAAAAACGCAGCCTCCCCAAAACGAGCCCCACAGCACCCAGAAGTGCACACCACCAACAACACACACACACACACACACACACACACACACACACACACACACACACAATACAATCATGTACACACACAAACAAAACATACACTACCAACACACACAAGCATACAAAGCAAACACACGAGGACAAAACGAACAATTAACGGAACTTCCGTCAGACACAATCAAAGAGGGAAGCATAGCGTCCAACTGTAAACGGGTTGAACACCAAACAAAGTATAATTTATTACAAGTAATGTGTAGGGGCAGCCTTACCTGATGAGTACAGTTTCTGGGCATTAGCCAACGAGCGTAGTCTTTTGTAGGGACTTATTTGCCTTACTAGACAATAAAATATAAGAGGTTCCCATGTATCACGTATTATGGTATAGTTCACAGAATAGTTTTAATTTTTCTAACAGCGGTTGCCATCCAAGTACACTCCTCAAGCATATCCCTTGATACTTGTTACAATGTTTTGTAGTAATGTGTACGCACACTTTGCTTGAGTATAGTGCATACTAGGCAAGAATTTGGGTTGAGCATAGCTTCATACCATACAAACAAAAAAATCTGCCTCCACTAGTGGTTGCCATCTCCAATCTCTGTATATCCCCTTGTATTTTCTTAGGTCCTGTGTAGGGACTGCCTTACCTGACAATTGCAATATGTAGATTTTGGGTATAAGTAAACACGTTGGGTAATGAACAACCAATTTTCTCCACCCCATATGATTAATCTGGATACTTTGACATAAACTCACATGAATCCTCCAACAGACAGAAAGTCCCGCAAATTGGTCAAGTTTCTAGAGAAAACTGCTACGGCTTCTGTTGGGGAGGTTGCTTAACTGTATGAAAAAGTCATAGTCAGCGACAGAAAAGGACGTTATTTAAAGAACGAAATAGAACACATCTGCCTTGACACAGATCATATAGAGCGGGATATTCAGTTAGGTAGGACAACATTAGTGGGCAGGCACCAAGTAGAGAAAATTATTGAAAAAGAAGTGATATCACTGCATCGCTACTCATCTTATTCTGGCACGGAACATGTGAATTCACAGTCATAAAAGGCCTGTATATTTCTAAAAGGTTCACTACTGATAATGCACATCTTTTAGTCACCTTAGTGGAGAATATTCTAAATTAATTGAACTTAAACAAAGATTTGGCACCAACATTTGAATTAAAGAAGATTTAAGTTTGATTTCTTGAAAGACTTAATCACAATTGGGGCGAAAATGTGTAAGCGGCCGATTAGCTCAGTCGGTAGAGCGTTCGCTCTTACAACCTTGCATGCGAAAGGCCTTGGGTTTGCGTCCCGCCCAGGGTACATCCTAAACTTGACATGATTTTTTGTGTCGCCCTTTCGGAGAAAAGGCGATACATAAGGATCGCTTTATCCGCCCGTCTGTCCGTCACAAAGACTTGACGTTGGCTATAACTTTGCCATTTCTTAAGATTTCTTCTTCAAACTTTCAAATTGTATTGCTTATGACAACAGAGTTATGTCCCTTTTTGTATTTAGATTTTGTCACAAAATTATTGGTTATTCTGACAAAGTGTAAGAGGGCGACACAAGTATTCTACTGAACACCCATCTAGTTTACTGTAAAATCTAGCTACCGGCGATCATTTTTAAAGATACATTGTAGTTCTTGTTACATAAATATTGTATGTTGATTGCTGGTCGTGAAACTGTTGTATCTGCACTCTTTACCGTTAAACCATTTATCAGATATTTCCGAAAGTCGGCGATTTATCACAACTTTGACGATAAGCGGGTATAGAAACAAAAATAATATCAAACAGGGAATGACACGTACCAAAAACGCAGCCTCCCCAAAACGAACCCCACAGCACCCAGAAGTGCACACCACTAACACACACACACACGCACACGACACACACACACAATCATGTACACACACACATATACACTACCAACACACACTAGCATACAAAGCAAACACACGAGGACAAAACGAACAATTAAAGGAACACAGTGGGGCACCGCCTTGGAACGGTCAGTGGCAAAAACACCACTGGGGAGCTTAAACCGGTTTATGGTGCGCACCCAACCTCACTCTTACCCCCACCATGTTCCAAAGTCACGGACAGTGTAAATAAAAGTAATCCCTGCCAGGTGAATCTCTAACACACGCAATGGAAACAAAAGGCATGGTATGTAAAACACAAAAATGCTCGTGTATAAATATATAAAAGCAAACCTTGAGAACCAAAAACGTATGTACTCAATGCCTTTGCAGAAGGCAGAGCACCAAGAGAAACACCCTTAAGGGCCCGACGAAACAGGCCAGAGGACAGAAATAAAAAGAGTCTCTTCTACTATATGTCTATACAGAAAATTTTGAATTGTTTATCTTTGGAATCATTTTTCGGATTTTGTGATATATACAGATGTACGATCCTAACATTAAAAATAAGGCATGATATTTAAAGACAGATTGGTTGATATCAAACAAATGCATTCAGAAGAACAACCGACCGGATTTAAAATAAAAAAAACACATAAATTGTCATACTGTGAATTTATAATACTTAGTGATATGAACAAGGTGATATCGCTCAATGGGTTTTGGCTGGAGGGTGTGGGGGTGTATCAGTAAACTGCATCAGACAAGGGAGAGCGATTCAATGCCATCATGCTCTATTACTGAATATTGTGTATTTATTTCTCTATTAAATTGTTGACTTTGAAGCACTGTTCTTGTACTGGCTTTTCATCAATACTTGTGTCAAATTTGGCACAATTTCAATTCCTTCACGGACTTATATGTGTATATAGGTCCGTGATTCTTTTTAGCCACCAGACGACTAAGTTTTCAATGTCTAACATACTAGTATAACACGTCACAGAGGCGGTAGCTTATTTTCTTACAGCTTGATTTTGAAAAAGATACACACTCATCTGTTGACTTTTGAGCATGTCAGCATAATTTCTTTCACAACATGGATTTGAGTAAATGCTTTATTGGTTATCTTGTCTTGGAGAAAGATGAAAATTCTTTCCGTCGCTTTAGTACAACTTCTTCTCAAAATTTAAAGCAAAATCATTGTTTAGATGCAAAAAATAATGGAACACTGACTAACAACAGATATCGTGTAACATCAAAAATATATCTTCGACTATATCAATAACTTCTTTTTAATTACAGCTAACCTGCATGTGCCTTTTGGTTGAGTTTTAAGTTTCGTCTTTTTTCCAAGGACAACTAAAACACAGTAGCCGTGTAAATAGTATTCTCCCTTTTGCCTTATAATAAAATACCTTTCCGCTTCATTATTTTGACAGATGGCGGGAAATGTGACGTGTCCTTAACAGGTAGAGATCTCACTTGTATTTTAGCTGCCTTCTTTTGATCATCCAATGTCACAAATTCAGGATTTCATTTAATTTTAAATTATTAAATTTTTAAACTGTTGAACATGTGTTAATGTCAGTCTGTGAGTCCTCTTCTTGCTGAACTTCCCTGTTGTCAGGCTGGGGATACTCGTAGTCGTAGTTCGATCGAGCTATTTCATCAAAGTTGGTCAGTTTTAGTGACCTTACCTTTCCAGTATGGTATACAAGGGTAGTAGAATTGCTCAGCCTGATCATCACTTGGTTAGCTGGAATCTCAGCATAAAAGCTATTATCAGTTGCCCTTGTAATTTTAGTAATAAATCACAATATTACCACAGCAATACCACAACACTATCTTCACTACTAGAAAATTCAAAACAGATACTGGCAAGCAAGGAAAAGCCGATGGCAAGGAAATGTTGGTGGCTTTTTAGTTTCCCTGTTACATGCCTCTATTACTAGTCTGTATGAAGGAAGTTTTGATCAAAATCTATCGGAGGATTTGTTACGAAGCTGACTGACGGAAATCATAAGTCAACGTGTTAAATATTTACTAAGATATCGGTTTTTTATTTCAGCGTACTCGCAACCTTGACATATGTTGTCAACAAAGTCACGTGGGGGTCATGTGACGGCTGTCAACTTCTGATATCCGCGCGAAAATATTACTTCAATTTTTCTTAAAAATTAGAAAATCATGTTAAAATACATTTCAACATGCAATAAAAAGGTATTGATAACATTTTCAAACCGTATACTAGTATATCGGGATGATTTGACTATTCGATTCAAGGGAAGTAATTTGTACTGATTGCATAGTATTTCCCCTTTCTTTGAG
The DNA here is from genome assembly GCA_022818135.1 of Saxidomus purpurata. Taxonomy (NCBI): domain Eukaryota; kingdom Metazoa; phylum Mollusca; class Bivalvia; order Venerida; family Veneridae; genus Saxidomus; species Saxidomus purpurata. The sequence continues at coordinate 9,114,184 of JAFMSR010000007.1, forward strand.
GGAGGCTCAATGCAGGGAAATCATAGGCTATATTGCTAAGCAAACTCCTAGAAAATATGTTGGGCGTTCTCATCTGATGTTAGCTCCGACTTCCAGAGGCTGTGCAGGGTATTAAGCAAAACAATTTGCATCTTTTTAACTAAGTAGAAAATGGATACTTCCGGCAGCAATGACACATGTAGGTATATAGACCTACTTACAAAGTCGCAAATTGATATAATTTCACAGAGACAATTTATTGTTAAAAATCATTAGAAATAATTATTTTTGATTCTTTCTATTATTTTTGTGTTATACGTGACATGAGCTATATATCGGCGATAAATGCAAGCCGCCGACATTTCCTGCTGTAATGCCTATTTTTTGTGTGCTCTAAGTACTCCTTTTAAGGCCCCATATTTACGAGCATGCGTCGCGCAATGTAAACAAAAATTATCTCCCCCGACGGAGGTCAAGGCCAAGATTTGCAAAATAGTCAACGGTTTTATTCTGTCTCATCTATTTCTTAAATAAACGAAAAAAACATGCAAAATCCATCGCCTTTCCTTGCTTGCCAGTACTCTTCATCTTAAATCTCTTATTTGCAATGCTTGCGATGTTGATCTTTACATGATAAGAGGAAAATAATAAATACATGTATATTTTTTACACTGTAAAAAGTGAGACTTGTATAATGATACAATCATTTTTAAAAAAAGCCCCATGGTCACGTACATTGATTTTACTGATATCGATAGGATATTAAACTCTAAAACAATGCTAACAAATGTCCGTATTTCTTATTAAAGTCATTTCTTCATGAGAAAAGATTTACTAGATATCCTTTCATTTCCTTTTGCAATATAATTGAAAAAAATACTGCACAATATTTCTAACATGTACATCGATTTAAAGAGCAAAGTTAGGAATATTTCTGGTACATGGTACAAATAAAGGTCATTTCCGCTTGTAAGACATCTTTATTGGACAAAAATGTATTAAGCTAATGTGTTCATGTCATTGAACTACTGGTACTGAGAAGTAAAAGAGAAAGGGAATGGCATTTTGAATATACATTAGCTCGCAAAGTTTCCTCATGGTAAGTCAATATTTGCACAAAAAATGCCTATTGTACATGTAAAATTCACAGCCCTGGAAAATACAAAGTATAAGATTTATCTAAGGAAATGTAATTATGTATATGTGTTTGCTGACTGCTTGAATACATTGATAAACAGTAACAGATAACAAAAATTCTGATATAATCATGCATTTAAAAATACAAAATTAAATACATACTACTTCCAAATTATTAACATTTTTCTTTGTTCTTTCTACAATTGACAAATTTTCCATTATCAGGACATGAGATTAGGGAAACCACATCATCAGTATAAGCATAATTTATTGCTATCAATTTCACAGGGTCATTAATTAATTGGCCCCACACTGTGAAGCTGGAGGCTTACCAGATAGTGATTTTCAGCAGAAAGTACCCTTGCATAACAGTGTTTCAAATGGGGGGGGGGAAGCCGGTTCCAATGTGGGTTTCAAACCCATGGCCCTTGCCAATATTTGATTACCTACATTGGTGTAGGTCCAGAATGCCCCACTTCCAGAACGGACCAGTACCAAAACGGCCCACTACTTGAAAGGCTAAGTCCATAACGGCCCACTTTTAAGTATTATAATTGTTTAGATTTATAGTAAAAACGATGAATTAGTCAAGGTTTTCACGTAATTCATGTTGATTATCGTAGTTAAAAAGTTCCAGTCCTAAAGAAAAGGCCCACTTTTTGTTGCGTGTTGGAACCGCACTAGGGTCAGGACTGTACCTCCTCACATGACACCAGTACTGTTTTTTTTTCAGGAATCGGACTTGAGAGTGACTCGGCTAAAAGCATAGTTTCTTTACAATCAAGCTAAAATAAATTAGTATAAACTAAAATGAAAGTTGTCTCAATATTATGAGAAGTTTTAAGAGGCTGGATTGCACAGTCATAAGTATTTTCTGGGAAGAAATAAACCCTCTGCATGACATGATATCAAAATGTTATTCCCAGTACTAGCTGTATGGACAAAATAGCAGACAAGTCTGTGACAAGAAAAATAATTTGGTAATCATAGAAATACATGTAGTTAAAAATATTACCGTTTTATCATGTCCGATTTAACCAACAAAATTGAACAAAATGAAAATACATAATAATGTGATGCTTTATTCGTAACAGAAGTTTTATACATGCCTGCTCTAGGGAGCTGTTGGAAATGTTTTAGATTTTAATGGCAACTTTTGGCGACATTTAACATATTGTATACGCAAAATGAGAAAGTTTGACGCAATTTTCATATTTCATTTTTAAGCAGAAATCATGCGGATCAAGTATTTTTGTTACACATGACACGCAGGAATTAACATTGTTCTCAGCATGTTTGATACTGCTTCAGTAATATTGAAGACATAAAAGTAATTTCTGTTACATGGTAATGTAGAATTACCCTTTTCCTTTATCTTTATATACAGCTCTACATATGTTTCTTAAGATATACTACCATGCAGTCAGAATGAATCTTGTATGTATATATGCTAGAAATTACCAGAAACTGGCAACATCGGATGTTACATCTGAGCTATCAGGATCCAGCTCGCATTGTATGTGTTCCCTTCACTTTTTCCTTAAAACAACATCTCCTCTGAAACCACTTGGCCAATGCTGATGAAACGGGTCAGGGATGTTCCTTTCATTAAGCTCTGTCGAAGGTGTTAAAAAAATTCCTTTCCATGCAGAAATCAGGTTGCCATGGCAATGGAAAGGAAAACTTAAACAATCTTCTCAAAAAACCGGTAGGCCCAGGGCTTAGATATTTGGCATGTAGCATTGTCGAGAGGACCTCTACAAAGAATGTTCAAATTATGACCCTGGGTCAAAATTGACCCCATCGGGGGTGGTCACTAGATTTGCATAGGCTTGTATATAGGAGTAAGTTTTAAAATCTCTGAAACCACAAGGCCTAGAGCTTAGATATTTAGCATGTAGCATTGCCTATTGAACCTCTATCAAGACTATTCTCTGGTCAAAATTGACCCTGTGGGGTCACTGGATTAAATTAGGCTTATATAGGAAAAACTTTAAAAATCTTCTTGTCTGAAACCACAAGACCTAGGGCTTGGATATTTAGCATGTAGCATTGCATAGTGGACATCTAAAAGACTATTCATATCATGACCCCCAGATCAAAATTGACTTGCCAGGGGGATCACTTGATTTTACATAGGCTTATAGGGAACACTTTAAAAATCTTCTCTGAAAGCACAAGGTCTACATTCAACCACTTTTCTAAGTATACACCTCAATCATGTGTCATAACAAATTCATTTTGAAAGATATGGTCGTGAAAATTTGTTAACAGATTATTAGATTCATTCTGTCAATACTCGGTATAAAGTTGATGAGTATGAATGGTGATTTCATTGTCTCAGAGAGTTTAAATCACCACACCCCTAAATGTGAAATTCACAAAATTGTAAATTATGGTAATTCTAAATTTCTTCTAAATTATCTAGAACAGTAAAGTTTTTGTTAAAAAATGGTTTCTGGTACCAATTTCAAATATCCCGCTTTGATAAAAGTATCCCCTCAACACTAAATTTATTGACGGAATTGATCTGTTTAACCTTGTAAGAATTTCCTGTCCCATACATTTATCCAACAAAACTCGTCAATTGGATCAATTGGTTCAATACAGTGCTGTACTTTCTCAAAAGTGGCATTTTCACACCACAAACTGACCATTAGAGATTCGTGAGAAGTACCAAATACCAATTCTTGTAGACGATTACGTCCAAGCCACAAATGAGTTGAAAAACATTAGGGCGCTCTTTTTCCATCAAATCTTCATCCGTGGAAGTGAAGTGGATGATAAGAATCAGGCAAAAGTCTCAAAATTCCTTTTTACACTTTACATCTGCCCAAGAACATCTTCTTAAAGAATTTGAATGATCAAACATTGCCACATGTCTGCTAATTTTATAATAGTGAATCATAATTGGTCGTCTGTTTTACACGCAGATTGATCACAGTCTGGTAATTTTAAGGTTTTTGTGACTTTTAAATATTTGGGTTATTGTGTTTACAGTGCTGCGGACCAATGAGTTTGGTACCTATCTTTATAACTCTGATATAATGTTAAATATCAATCTTTGATCTTATGATTTTGAAATATTCATCACAATATGTTGAAAATTGAATAAACTACAAGATTTCTTTTACGTGTATACTTAGAAAAGTGGTTGAGTGTATAACTTGTGTAACGGCAGCGCAGCAAAAATAACTCAATACATGCCCAAATGATCAACTGAAGAATTTATTCTCATAGTTGCACGTACGTTATAATTCTACGTCGAAACTGAATGAAAATGAAAAGTATGCTTGCACTAAATAGTTGTCGACTATAGCGGAAACATATGACAAAACATTTCACCGCCTAAAATGGAACAAATACTGGCCCAATGCAAATACAGATTAAACAATCATTTAAAAAAACAGTGTATTGCACCATGAAAGGCCAATAACAAACCTCTTTGGGCAGATTTGACGAAGCATATCGCACATTAAATGTTGGACGCAAATTCGTCGAAGAAACGTTTACAAATGGCGTAAAAATAAAATTCCGAAGGGGAGACAACTATTCGTGCAAGAACTTTCGTACTCTAAATTATTCGTACTTATAAAAAGAACAATTACAAAGACCGACAGTCACAACTTGGATATTTAGCATGTAGCATTGCCTAGTGGACCTCTATCAATATATATTTTACATAGGCTTATATATAAGAAAAAGTTCAAAACTCTTCTCTAGAACCGCAAAGCCAAGAGCTTGGATATTTGGAATAACTGTACCATTACTATAGTGGACCTCTATGAAGATTGTTCATGGTCAAAACTGACCCTTTCTGTCATGTTGGCCTTGTAATAAAAATTATAACCAGTGGTAGCCAGGTAAAATATTTAGGGCCATCTTGGCCCTTTGTTGTACAAATAATGGTCAATTTGGCAAGCAAGATATCTGTCGTTATAAGACCAGTAATAGAGGATAATTGTTGGTTTTGGTGTAAGATCATGATATAATTTCACTGAGTGGGCACCAAAAGTGATATTTTGACGAGTGGCCGCCATGAGTGAAAATAACTACTTTTGGTGTTCATGAGTGAAATTATCGTGAAATGACATCGAAACCAACAATTTTTCTGTTTATGTTATGTCTCAAACTCTACTTTTGTTGAGTTTATTTCAATAAAATGTTGAAAATCGTGGGAAATGTCACCAGAAAGCATCGCAAGCATGACATCATTTTAAAGACGTCATCGTCATATGGTTTCCGGCATTCATTACGCTTGGTTTACTTTTTGCCGTTAATCTGGGTTACATATTTTGATAATTTTCACGGCGTGGACAGTGAGTTTATCGAAATATACTGACCCAAAATGAAAACTTTACAGGTTTATAATGGAATTTACTATGTATGAGAAAGAAACACCAATACCTCACAGTGCAGGATGTGGAATTCAATCATTTGTAAGAATGTTAAACTTTATCAGTTGGGGAGTGAGTTTATCCAAAAAATATTAAAAATCATCACAGGAGCTTTAAGATTTAAGGTCATGAATTAACCTATATAATTCAATTCAAAGGGAGGTAATTTAAGAAATTGAATCTTTGAAGTCTCAACTCTTGCTTTTGCATTGTGTTTTCACAAAACACTGTTGACTTTTCTAGTCTTAAAATTAATTTCTCTCAACTGACAGCAAAAGGAATATTTTGTCTTGAAAAACAATTTTGTTTTTGATAAACATACTGTTTTCACAGTATGAGTTATCTCCCTTTTATGCATGATAAATGACTTTAATTTTTAGGCCTATTATCGCCTTTGTTATTTGTCTTATTTTATAGGATCAGAGTGAAATACATTGATTTAATACTGTGTTAAGTATTTGTATAATAAAAGTGTAAAGTTTTCGTTTTGGGTGAGTATATAATTCAACGTTATATTTCGATAAAATAAGTGATAATTTGTCTTTAAATAAATCAGTAAAGGAAATGTGTCATGGCTACTGCATATTTGTATAAGAAAACGCTGTACTGAATATTTCTGATAATTTGAACATTGTGTGGAGGCGGAGCTTTGACTGTGAGCTATCTGCAATATAAAACATGATCTATCTGAAAGGAGAACACTTTTCAGATTTGTTTTTGCCTAGATATAACTGCTTTTTGGTTTACAAGAATAATTTGGAAAAGTTTGGCCTGTCAAAAACAAAATAAAACATAAATACACTTGATCCTGTACATGATTTTGTAGGCTACATATCACGTTAAAAAGCAATCAAGTACATGATTGTATTGATTTTCTTTCAGTAAAAAAGTTTGAGGTCGCTATCATACTAAGTGACGTCACACGATATTGTTTCGTCACACAATATTGTAGGGTGTGAGAACTGTCAATCAAAGTGCCATGATACAAATCAGATAGAGGAACAGTTACTGTTGGCTCGAATAATTACGTATTACGCCTCCTCAAAATAACATAATTATTCTTGCCAACAAGTTCTATCTAATACATATAATATATGCTGTTTCATTATTTACAACTCGTAACTATAGGACAGATGTTAAAATAAGCATTTGTCAAACACCCTGTAAACATTGTAAGAGACATTTCATGTTTGTTAATTTAGAGTGTTAAAACTAATTACTGTAGATTGCTTTAAGCTGGCAAAGGTTTAAATATTTGCTATTTGCTAATCTTTTAGGATGCAAATTCAAATCCAACTGAAATATTAGTTTACTTGTTGTCTGAAGTTGTTTAACATTATTTTGAAATTTATTTACACAAGAGTTGGTATATGAAAGACATAGTAACTGTTGTCACATTGTTTAATGCTACTGTAATCAAATAATGTGATTTCTTAATGTACAGTAAGAATAGAAATCTTTATTTAAAGTCTGCAAGATACAAATAACAACAAACATTAAGGTAAAGCCAACTTTTTTATGGGTGGTGCGGTGGTCGAGTGGTTAACGCTCTGGACTACCAATCAGGAGGTTCCAAGTTTGAATCCTGGTCGAGGCACTGGAAATTTCAGAAACGCTTTTCAGTGTTTCCCACCCATCTAGAGATCAGAACTGGTTAGAAACCCAGAGGTAATATCACGTGTATCGGTGCTATACACAGGGCATGTAAAAGAACCAAGTGGTGTATTCATAAAAAGAGCTAGGGTCTGATACCCAGATTTTCTTGTATCTGCATCTGTCTCTCTTCAACCTGTGCCTGTCAGGAGTCTTGGCAAGGTCACCCAGGGAGAAGTCCCAGGGTTGGCCGGAACTTACAAACAATCAAAGAAAAAAAAAACGCCACAAACTTTTGAACTGATAGCAAAGATATTTGTGCATGGCCTTTTACTGTGGAAGGAAACTGAAGAACCTCAGCTGAAAACTTCTGTGATCTTGCGGCCACCTAACAACTCGCATACTATACCCATGAAACTCGGGTTGCATCAATTTGGTGAGAAGTGAGTGCTTCAGCCACAGTACAGTGTTAACCAAACAGTAATTGAGATAACAAGAAAAACTGTGATACAAAGTATCACAGCGGGCCAACAAACAATAATGCCATGTAAATATTTTGGAAATTGGTGGTGATGGTTGATGTTGAGGCATGGCCCCAAAAGAAAATTCTGGTTGAACAAGCAAATTGACACGACATCACATCTACTTACTGACCTCAAGTATCGAAAATTTACTATTATCAAATAATATTTATACAGTATGTCCAAGAATGCCCTATATACCGTTCCTGGTACGTCTCAATTTTTCATCACCATTATCTGTATTAATTTGACATGAATGAAGATTTTTATGATTATTTGACGTAAAATATTCTTAAATGGTTTAAAAGCTAAAAATGATGATTAAAACAGCAGAAAAAAAGTTTAAAAAAAAAATGGGTGTCAGTGGGATTCGAACTCGTGGATTCGGAAAAGTACACTTATACAAAAGAATGTGAGATAAGGTCTCTACTAATACACCACTTAGACAAGTTTCTATTGCAAGGGAAAACATTTGCTAAGATAATATCATATATATTTAAAAAAGCAATTGAATATTCAGGCAACTGCACTTCGTTTCTATAATGTCGAAGGCTGTATCAGTGGAAAAAGCAAATCAATCATATTTCCATTTATCACAGCGTAGATTGCGCCTGAAACGTGAAAAGCGCTTTTCTCTATTTTTATCGGCGTAGATTGCGCCCTCTATGAAACGAACGACAACTCTTGCTTTTCAAAAAAAAATGACTGTGTCCACAGTTTTCATCTCAGAAATACCTCAATTGCTCAATGAATAGAGGCGCATATATTCGATCTAGTGTTTAAATCTCCATGCATCTTTTACTCACCACGTATTAAATATAGCGGGGCGCCCGCAATAATGATGTTGTAAGCAATGCCAAAGTGCTCAGTACAGTACAATGCTTTCATGTCAAGTATTCCATGGCTATTCTTTATTCTTTTCAAGTATCTCAATCTGAACCCAAGTCAAAGGAAGTTTTACAGCGTGACTTTATATCATGCAAGTTTAGTTCAGTTTTAGTAACTGTATACCCGGTTATACTTTGGTATTACTGTAACCTATGTTGTACCTTGATTATATCAAACACAGACAAGCATGTTCGTCAGGTGGAAGATAATGGTTGCTCTTAAGATGACAAATTTACAATGAAGGGTGAGAAAAACATGCTGTCAAATTATGTAAAAAAACATTTACTGAAGACTGTCATTGTATTAATCTAGTCATTGATAATTAACTTGTTCTGATAAAATGCATTGTACATACACAATAAAATGCATTGTACATACATTGTGTAAAATTAATGCATTCAGTATAAAAGATAAAACGTATCAATTACGGTTTACGGTTACCGATTAAAGTTTTCTTTATTCCCCCTTTTTATTTTAGAATTAAAATTATTCTAATAAGAAACACAACTGAGACTATCTTACTTGACTTATTTTTATACCCCCACAAAACAAGGTTGGGGGGGGGGGGGGGTATATAGGAGTGAGCTTGTCGGTTTGTTTGTCGGTCGGTCTGTTGGTTCTCATGGTTTCCGGATGATAACTCATGAATGACTTTACCCTTTTGAATAATTTTTGGTACACACGTGCAACTTCATGAAATACAGGTCAAGTTCAACTTTGGGGTCAGTAGGTCAAAGGTCAAGGTCACAGTGACTCTGAACTGTAAAACAGTTTCCGGATGATAATTCATAAAAGGCTTGACTGATTTAAATAATTTTTGGTACACACATGCAACTTTATGAAATACAGGTCAAGTGCGACTTTGGGGTCAGTAGGTCAAACGTCAAGGTCACAGTGAGCCTGAACAGTAAAACAGTTCCCGGATGATAACTCATGAAAGGCTTGACCAATTTAAATAAGTTTTGGTACACACGTGCAACTTCATGAAATACAGGTCAAGTTCAACTTTGGGGTCAGTAGGTCAAAGGTCAGTCACAGTGACTCTGAACTGTAAAACAGTTTCCGGATGATAACTCATGAAAGGCTTGACCGATTTAAATAATTTTCAGTACACAGCTGTAACATCATGAAATACAGGTCAAGTTCGACTTTGGGGTCAGTAGGTCAAAGGTCAAGGTCACAGTGAGCCTGAACAGTAAAATGGTTTACAGTAAAACGGTTTACTTGGAACATTTGAATGGTTTCTATTTCTTACGCTTGTCCAGGCGCAATTTTTTACGCTTGTCCAGGCGCTTTCTTTTAAACTAATTACTTTGGGGTCAGTAGGTCAAAGGTCATAATGTATAATAACTCAACTCTATGTCCTTGTGGCCATTCCTTTCTTATGGTTGCCATACTTCTGTGACAAAGCTGTATTGTGGGGGTATAATTCGTCACTCTTGTGACAGTTCTAGTTACATCTATTTATGATCGATTATTTTGGGTGAAAGACAGGAATGATAATGCTAAATTGGTGGCATCAAGCATCTAGACAGAAACTGTCAATAATTTACGAATTTTTCTGAAAGTCTTTGCTTGATGCCATGAATTAAAAACCTTGAGAAGTGCTTCAAAATGGGAAAATCATAAAAAAGGGACCGCCCTAAATTCACAGTCGGCGTGGTGATTTACTGTAGATCTTTTGGTTTCTGTATCTTGACATGATATGTACACTTGTTTAATAAGGCTTGATTCCTTAACTAACAGATACCAGTACACTGTGCTCTTGATAAGGGATGGGTATTGCCAGAAATTTCGTATCACAATAATTTTTTTAATAATTGCTCTATGCGGCACTGTATTGCTATACGTATTGCCATATATTGAGAGTGAACAACTTTTACCAAAATGTGCTTTGAAGTATTCAAACTTTGTTGTAATATGGTTATAAATCAATTATATAATTCATTGGAAATATGAAACATTTATTTAAGTAAAAACAGATTAAGAAATGAACGTTTTAAGTAGTGGCTGGAATCACCCATTCTTATTTGTTTACCTTTTGGGATAGAGTAATTGACTGCCCGTTATCACTAATTAACTGCCAGTCATTATTTCACGGAACAAGCACACCTTTCAGGAAGTTTTAAACTGTGAATCATTTGATTAAATGTTATATAATTTACAGAACGATATATTCCAATCATTTTATTAAAGAGACACTCCCTACATCTAGCAGATCATATTCTCGAAACATAGATTATGTGTTCAATGAACGTAATATGATAAATAAATACAATTTCAAAGAAGAACCCATGGCGAAAAATGCTTCATTTTACCACAATTAATAAATATAGAGGCTTTCTGTAATAAATCGCATCCACCCATTTATTGTACAACAACAACTTTACATAGATTATTGAATGGTTTATACGGTACTACAGTATATTTTAAACCGCTGATTTTGTCGATAATGACTTGGAATGCATAGCTGAAACTTTTAGGTTAAGTTATAATACTTCTAAAGGTTCCATTATTCATGTTTTGGAGGTTATTTAGCTTGGCATCAGTTAAAGGGTATGTCCCTTTAAATAAACAGCATGATATTTATTCATTTAGCAAATTATTTTGTTTTGAATTGGTAACTGTGACTTTCAAACAATGTGTCTGATATATAATGAATTCAATGGCAATTAAGGCATCAAATGTGGATTTGGAAATATTTACGCTATACCTATGTGCTAAAAAAAGACTATTATATGAAGTATGTATTCAATCGAATTAGAAAATAGGCTTTGATCAAATTTAAGAATTTCAGCAAATAAATGATGAGGAAATTTAAATTTTAATTTACTTTTAAATTACCGCAGTGCAGGTGAAACCAATTATTACCAGTACGTATTGTGTCTCAAACAAATTGCAATATACCGGTATTACTGTAAATCAAAATTTTCCAGCTTTGAAACCTATTTGATTTTCTTAAAATTTGAGAAGAAGAAGATATATTTACATGTATTTGAAATGTGACAACAAAACCAGGTTTAATCACATTGTTTTCAAAATAGATTTTCATTAAATTTCAATGTGTAACATAGATATATTTTGAACACAGACACCTGGAGTATAGAAAGTGACCCCCTATTGCCAGGTCCCAACCCCCATGGCCATCATAATTTATCATCACAGAACATCTAACTCTTCCTGGTTAATTGTACATGAAAGTTTGGCCTTATTCTAAGCATGTTCTAAAATTTCATGAAATTTTCGCTAACTTCTCTTTTGATTTTACATGGAGATATAAATATTTTCTTGGTTGAGATATTTCATGGACTTGTTCTTGGTAGATAATTTATTTAATTGTGCCTCAATTCTTTGTTGTGGTTCTTCATGGTGTCTATTGACTCTTACATGATATTTGATTCTTCAAAATGAAGTGTGTGACCCTACCATTTGTTGAGAATTTTTCATGTAGTTCTGGCCCTTTCTTTGTTTTGGATTTTTCATGGAGTTGTGGCCCTTCCTTGGTTGTGGATTCTTCATGGAGTTGTGAGTCTTTCTTGGTTGTGGATTCTTCATGATGTTGTGGCCCTTTGTTGTGAATTTTTCATGTGGTTGAAGCCCTTTCTTTGTTGTGAATTTTCATGTAGTGGTGGCCCTTTCTATGTTGTGAATTTTTCATGGAGTTGTGACTCTTTCTTGGTTGTGGATTTTTCAAAGCGTTGTGGCCCTTTCTTGGTTGTAAATTTTTCATGGAGTTGTGACCTTTTCTTGGTTGAGATTTTTTCATGGAGTTATAGCCCTTTCTTGGTTTTGGATTTTTTCCCCCCCCCCCCCAAGGATGGAGTTGTGGCCTCTTTCTTTGTCTGTGGATTCTTCATGGCAGTTGTGAGCATAACTCCAAAAGTTCTTGAGCTGTGGTTTCTTCATTTTCATACACTGAGGCACCTTGGGAGGAAGTACAGTGTGTAGAAAATCTCTACCTTGTCATTTGGTTGATTCCCTTTTTCGATTTACTTGCTTTGTCCGGAGCATAACTCCAAATGTACTTGAGGGCCTTTCTTCAAACTTAATCTGACATGCCATTGTTGGTGCAGTGTGCAAATAACTCTACCTTGTACTTTTAGAGTTATTCCCCTTTATAGATTTACTTTAAAAGTTTTGTCCGGAGCTAACTCCAAAGTACTTGGGGATTTATTCAAACTTAATTGACATCTTGGTGGAAGTGCAGTGTGCATGAACATAACTTTACCTTGCTCTTTTGAGTTATTCCCCTTTATCAGGATTTACTTGTAGCCATAACTCCAATGGTACTTAGGGATTTTCTTCAAACTTAATCCCCCGACATAGCACATTGGTAGGAGTGATGTAAGAAAATAGCTCTTTGTCCTTGCCGACTTTTAGGTTATTCCCCTTTATCAGATTTCCTTGCAAAGTTTTGTCCAGAGCATAACTCCAAAAGTACTTGAGGGATTTTCTTCAAACTTAATACACTGACAGAGCACATTGGGAGGAAGTGCAGTGTGTAAGAACAATAACTCTACTTTGCCTACTTTTAGAGTTATTCCCCTTTATCAGATTTACTTGTCCGAAGCATAACTCCAAAAGTACTTGAGGGATTTTCTTCAAACTTAATACACTGACATAGCACATTGGTAGGAAGTGCAGTGTGTAAGAACAATAACTCTACCTTGCCTACTTTTAGAGTTATTCCCCTTTATCAGATTTACTTGAAAAAAAATTCCGGAGCATAACTCCAAAAGTACTTGAGGGATTTTTGTTCAAACTTAATACACTGACAGCACATTGGGAGGAAGTGCAGTGTGCAAGAACAATAACTCTGCCTTGCCTACTTTTAGTCAAATAGAAAAATATCATACCTATACTGATAATGAACATTAATATAATTTTGCAAACCTTCTCTTCATTGCCTTATTCTTTTTCCACTTACTTGAAAACTGTACTCAGCATGACCATAACTATATGGCTTTTTAAGGATTTCCTCTCACCAAGTAAAATGTACGAAAGTACAACCTTCAGGTAACTTCTTCCTGGCGGGGGGATTAACCATGTGTAACATGGCTCTTGTTCATGGAGTTGTGACTCTTTCTTGGTTGCTGAAATTTCATGGAATTGTGGCCCATTCTTGGTTGTGGATTTTTCATGGAGTTGTGGCCCTTTCTTGGTTGTGAATTTTTCATGGAGTTGTGGCCCTTTCTTTGTTGTGGATCTTTCATGGAGTTGCAGCCCTTTCTTTGTTGTGGATTCTTCATGGAGTTGTGACTCTTTCTTGATTGTGAACTTTTCATGGAGTTGTGGCCCTTTCTTTGTTGTGAATTGTCCATAAAAGTTGTGGCCCTTTCTTTGTTGTCGATTTTTCATGGAGTTGTGTCTCTTTCTTGGTTGTGGATTTTTCATGGAGTTGTGGCCCTTTCTTGGTTGTGAATTTTTCATGGAGTTGTGGCCTTTTCTTGGTTGAGATTTGTTCATGGAGTTGTGGCCCTTTCTTGGTTGTGGATTTTTCATGGAGTTGCGACTCTTTCTTGGTTGCGGATATTTCATGGAGTTGTGGCCCTTTCTTTGTTGTGTATTTTTCATGGAGTTGCGACCCTTTCTTGGTTTTGAATTTTTCATGGTGTTGTGGCCCTGTCTTTGTTTTGGATTTTTCATGGAGTTGTGGCCCTTTCTTTGTTGTGGATTCTTGATGGAGTTGTGACTCTTTCTTGGTTGTGAATTTTTAGCTCACCTGAGCTGGCTTAGGGTGAGCTATTAGGATCGATGAATGTCCGTCGTCCGTCGTCCGTCCACACTTAGTTCGTTATCACTCTAGTGGTCACATTTTTGCCTCAGTTGTCACAAAACTTGGTCAGGATGTTTGTCCCAGTAATTACTCAGACGAGTTCGAATATGGGTCATCTCGGATGAAAAACTAGGTCACATGACCCAAAAATAGAAAAATCTTGTTAAGGCTCTAGAGGCTACTGTTTCAGTCCAAATATCCTGGCAAATTGTCAGAAAGGTTGTTTGGTCAATTTCTAGCTCAAGAATAAATATGGGTCACCTGGGGTCAAAAACTAGGTCACACAGCCCAAATATGGAAAAACCTTGTTTACACTCTAGAGGTAACATTTTCAGCCCAAATATCCTGGAAATTTGTCAGAAAGGTTGTTAAGATGATTTCTAGCTCAAGTTCGAATATGGGTCATCTGGGGTCAAAAACAAGGTCACACAGCCTGAATATGGAAAAGCCTTGTTAACACTTTAGAGGTAACATTTTCAGCCCAAATAACCTGGAAATATGTCAGAAAGGTTGTTTCGATGATTTCTAGCCCAAGTTCGAATATGGGTCATCTGGGGTCAAAAACTAGGTCACAGAGCCCAAATATGGAAAAACCTTGTTAACACTCTAGATGTTACATTTTCAGCCCAGATATCCTTGAAATTTGTCAGAAAGGTTGTTTCGATGATTTCTATTTCAAGTTCGAATATGGGTCATCTGGGGTCAAAAACTAGGTCACACAGCCCAAATATGGAAAAGCCTTGTTAATACTCTAGAGGTAACATTTTCAGCCCAAATATCCTGGAAATTTGTTGGAAAGGTTGTTTTGATGATTTCTAGCTCAAGTTCGAATATGGGTCATCTGGGGTCAAAAACTAGGTCACAGAGCCCAAATGTGGAAAAACCTTGTTAACACTCTAGAGGTTACATTTTCAGCCAAAATATCCTGGAAATTTGTCAGAAAGGTTGTTTCGATGATTTCTAGCTCAAGTTTTAATATGGGTCATCTGGGGTCAAAAACTAGGTCACACAGCCCAAATATGGAAAAGCCTTGTTAATACTCTAGAGGTAACATTTTCAGCCCAAATATCCTGGAAATTTGTCAGAAAGGTTGTTTCGATGATTTCTAGCAACTTTGTTAAAAGCAGTTGTGGCCCTTTCTTTGTTGTGAATTTTTAGCTCTAGCTTTACTGATGGATGATTGTCCATCGTACTTCGTTTGTCGTCCATCAACATTTTGATTCAAATGACAACTCCTCTGAAACCACAAGGCCAATGTTGATGAAACTATGCAGAGATGTTCCTTGCATGAAGCTCTAGCAAAATTGTTCAAAGAATTTCATTCCATGCAGAACTCTGGTTGCTATGGCAACAAATAGGGAAAACTTAGAAACACAAGGCTCAGAGCTTAGATATTTGGCATGTAGCATTGGCTAGTGGACCTCTACTAAGATTGTTCAAATTATGACCCCCGAGTCAAAATTGACCCCCTGCGGGTGGTCACTTAGTTTTACATAGGCTTATATAGGAAAAACTTTAAAAATCTTCTTCTCTAAAACCACAAGACCTAGAGCTTAGATATTTGGCATGTAGAATTGGCTAGTTCACCTCTACCAAGATTGTTCACATTATGACCCCCGGATCAAAATTGACCCTGCACGGGGGTCACTTAGTTTTACATAGGCTAATATAGGAAAAACTTTAAAAATCTTCTCTGAAACCACAAGGCCTAGAGCTTAGATATTTGGCATGTAGCATTGTCTAGTAGACGTCTACTAAGATATTTCAAATTATGACCCCAAGTCAAAATTGACCCGGTGCAGGGGTCCTTAGTTGCTTGCCCGCTATAAGGAAAAACTTAAAAAATCTTCTTCTCTGAAACCACAAGGCCTAGAGCTAGATATTTGGCATGTAGAATTGGCTTATGGAACTCTACCAAGATTGTTCAAATTATGCCCCAGGGGTCAAAATTTTATTATATTTGGCATGTAGCATTGCCTAGTAGACCTCTTCAAAGTTTGTTCAAATTCGCCCCTTGGGTCAAAATTGGCTTTTCCGGGGGTGGGGGGGGGGGGGGCATTTGTTTTACAATGATGTATCTAGGAAAACCTATTTGGTATATTACATTGTCTAATGATCTTCCACCAGGCAAGTGGACTTGTACCAAGGTGAGCGATATAAGACCATGTTGGCCCTCTTGTTCATGTAGTTGTGGCCCTTTCTTTGTTGTGGATTTTTCATGGAGTTGTGACTCTTTCTTTGTTGTGGATTTTTCATGGAGTTGTGGCCCTTTCTTGGTTGTGGAGTTTTCATGTAGTTTTGGCCCATTGTTAGTTCACCTGGCTAGGTGAGCTATTATGACGTCTCAGTGTCTGGCGTCAGTCATATGACATAGATTGAATTTCCTTTCACCACTTTCTTCAAACAACATTTCCCCTGAAACCACTAGATAAAACCTGGCATGAATGTTCCTTGCAATAAGCTCTATCAAATTTGTTTAAATCAGCCCCATTCCATACAGAACTCTGGTTGCTTTGGCAATGGAAAGGGAAAAACTTTAAAAAAATCTCTTTCACAAAGTTTGCTTTGAATATTGGTGCAAAGAATAACTAAAAAGTACATGTTCAAGAAACAGTTTTTGTGTGTATCCAGTAATAAGGTGTTCAGAGTAATGCCATTTTGAACTTAGATATCTATACAGTTTAGTGAGCAAACTGTTAATCTGTGACAAAAGCCATTGTGGGATCACTAAAGTGATTGTATATGTTCTATTTATAATTGTCATGGAGAGGACTGGAGAATTGTTTAAAGACTTTATTTATATTTCACTCAATGACACTTAACTGACGCTAAGAGGAAGTGCACTGGATAAGAACCACAACTATGTCAAACCCCAATAATGTGTAGAAAATTGTAGCTCCAATGCAATTTTTCAAATGCTTTTAAAATACAATAAATACCAGTGAAATAGATATTTCGAGTGAAGGGGAAAGTCAAACTTTCAGCTAGTGATGCTGTTTTCAACAAAGTTACAGAATGATATTCTTACCTAGGACAAGTATTCTTCAATCCTTTATGAACACGTTTTCTTGGGCAAAACCAGAAAACTTAATGAATGGTAAAATACTTATGGTACAATTTCTAACTTTTGCCAAATATTTAAATACCTGTTAGAATAATGGTTGTCTGAACATGTGTTGCATATGTTTTTCTTAACACCGCTGAGTGATAATAGGGTCAGCATGACACGTGTTGCCAGAAACCTCTTAAAATACTATAAATACTTGCACACTTAGAGATGTTATCATCTCTACAGCAGATGTTGTTTAACTAAGTTTGATATTAGTATTCAAGTACTTCAGTGTAGCAATTAAGTATAAAAAAAAAATTACAAATACACATTACTGTAAACTACGTTAATTACAAACTCCTTGGGACAATTTAAAGTTGTCTAAAGATATATCCACATAACATCCCTTCATTGCAACATGGCCATATTTCCTACTTATTTTAATAGGAGTTACAACCTTGTTACACTATTAACAAACCATTTCCTAATGTCCTTTTTAGGTCGATTTTTCAAAGAAAAGGGGAGCTATCCTACTCGCCCCGGCATTGGCATCTGCGTTGGTGTCGCACCTTGGTTAAGTTTTTCGTACCACCCCACTTTATTTCAGAACTATTAGCTTTGAAACTTACCATACTTGTTTACCATCATAACCTCCATCTACAGACAAGAGTACATAACTCTGTCAAGGTTTTTGACAGAATTATGGCCCTTTTTTGACACAGAAAGTGTATTGAGCTTGGTTATTTTTTTGTACCACCTCACTTTATTTCAAAACCATTAGAGCTATTGCTTTGAAACTAACCATACTTATTTACCATCATGACCTACATCAACAGACAAGAGTACATAACTCTGTCAAGGTTTTTGACAGAATTATGCCCCTTTTTTACTTAAAAAATACATTGAATATAGGTAAAATCCACTTACAGTCTTAACCCTTTGAGATATTGCTTTGAAACTTTGAATGCTTGTTTACATCATTACCCAACCATCTTTATTTTTGGGAAGAAACATGCAAAGTTACATTTGTATCTTGCTCTCTCAGTTTGTTTTAAATTCACCTGGCACAAAGTTCCAGGGTGAGCTATTACAACTGTTCACTGTCCTGGGTGCGTCATCTGTCTGTCCACCAAATGCACAATTATAATCTTTGTCTTGCATAGATCTAATGATATATTGCAGAATGTTCTCTGTAAATTCAGGTGAACAATATTGGGCCCTCTTCTTCATGTACCATATCTTGTGTTTCTTCATGGACAATATTTTGAGCTCCATCATGTACTTTTCATGTACCCTGTCTTGTGTGTCTTCATACCATATCTTGTGTTTTTTCATGGGAATCTTATGCTCCTTCATGGGCCATATCTTCCACTCATTTATGTATCATTTATTGTATTTATTCATGTACCATATTTTGTGTTCATGCATGGACAACATCTTTAAGTCCTTTATGGCACATAAACTTGTGTTCCTTCTTGTACCATGTCTTTTGTTTCTTCTTGGACCATATTTTGTGCTTCTTCATTAGGGCTGGGGATCGCGAAACAAGTGGTGATCCGATCGAATCCACGAATTAGAGCTGACGAATCACCAATCAAATCTCGAATCATCAGCATCAACTAACAACGACATAAAAACTCTAAACACTTATGAAAATCATTTACTTTATGTGTTTTCAACATAATATCATAGTATGTGTTTTGAAATTCATACAATAATTTCTTCGAATCTAATGACAATGCTACGTTGCTAGCTCTAGATTGTTTATTTACTTCCTGCGTATAATTGCAAGAAAATGAACAAGAACTAATCGTTTTAGCTTTTAGAAAGTTTCAAAGAGATACTTTTTATAACTTATTTGTGTGTGAAAAAGATCGCGATCCAACGATCTCGGCAATGACGAATATCCGTACTCTATTTTCTAGACTAGATCGCGGATATCCGAGTACTCTGATACTCGCTACAGCCCTATTCTTCATATATCTTTTGCTCCTTCAGTTCCCATTCCTTATGCTCCATCATGGCCCTTATCTTGTGCTCCTTCATGGACCATATGTGCTATTTCATGTACAATAGATTGTGTTCCTTAATTGGCCATATTTGTGATCTTTCATGGCCAATATCTTGTGCTCCTTCATTGCCCATATTAGGGATGCAATGATTAACCAAAGATTGGATATATCCAAACTTTCATCTTTGATTGGTTCACTGTTTTGGTTCTCAATATTTCAGTTCAGAACGTCTTGGTACAGCCGTTAATCATGCTGCTCTATTTTTCCAATTGCTTGCGTCTAGATATTTTTTGCATTGTTTACTGGCACAAAAAGGCCTATAGTGAACTATTGAACGTTTGAAAGATATGAAGTGCTTTATGGCATACAAAAGGCAACCAAATAGTAGAAGTGTTAACCAAACAATTGAAATCCGTCAGTGAAAATGTTGGAAACTGACAAACGGTGCCCTCAGCCATATCTTGTGCTCCTTCAGGCCTATTCTTGTGCCCTTCAGGCCCAACTGTGCTCCTCAGGCCATCTTCTTGTCTCCTCAGGCCATCTTGTCTCCTCAAGGCCTTTGCCTTTTGTGCTCCTTCATCCATCTTGTCCCTTCAGGCCTATTGTTTCCCTTCATGGCCCATATCTGTGCTCCTTCATGGTCAGCTTTCTTGTGCTCCTTCAAGGCTCAATATTGTGTCTTCTTCAAGGCCTATTCTTGTCTCCTTCATGGCCCATATCTTGTGCTCCTTATGGCCCATATCTTGTGCCCTCAGGCCACTTGTCTCCTTCAAGGCCTATTGTGTCCCTTAGGCCAGGTGCTCCTCAGCCATCTTTCCCTCCCCCCCTAGCATATCTTGTGCTCCTTCATGGAAAATATCTTGTGCTCCTTCATGGACCATTTCTTGTGCTCCTTCATAGCCTATTTCTTATGCTCCTTCATGGCTCATATCTTGTGCTCCTTCATGGCCCATATCTTGTGCTCCTTCATGGCTCATATCTTGTGCTCCTTCAAGGCCTATATTTTGTGCTCCTTTATGGCTCATATATTGTGCTCCTTCAAGGCTCTTATCTTGTGCTCCTTCATGGCCTATATCCTGTGCTCATTCATGGCCCATATCTTGTGCTCCTTCATGGACAATATCTTGTGCTATTTCATGGCTCATATCTTGTTCTCCTTCAAGGCCTAAACTTGTGCTCCTTCATGGCTCCTATCTTGTGCTCCTTCAAGACTCTTAATTTGTGCTCCTCAATGACCCATATCTTGTGCTCCTTCATGGACCATATCTTGTGCTCCTTCATGGTTTATATCTTGTGCTCCTTCAAGGCCTATATCTTGTGCTCCTTCATGGCTCATATCTTGTGCTCCTTCAAGGCCTTTAATTATCTTGTGCTCCTTCAAGGCTCTTATCTTGTGCTCCTTCATGGCCCATATCTTATGCTCCTTCATGGACCATATCTTGTACTCCTTCATGGTTCATATCTTGTGCTCCTTCAAGGCGTATATCTTGTGCTCCTTCGTTGCTCTTATCTTGTGCTCCTTCGTTGCTCTTATCTTGTGCTCCTTCATGGCCCATGTCTTGAGCTCCTTCATGGACCATATCTTGTGCTCCTTCATTGCTGTTATCTTGTGCTCCATCAAGGCTCTTATCTTGTGCTCCTTCATGGCCCATGTCTTGAGCTCCTTTAAGGCTCTTATCTTGTGCTCCTTCATAGCCCATGTCTTGAGCTCCTTCATGGACCATATCTTGTGCTCCTTCATTGCTCTTATCTTGTGCTCCTTCAAGGCTCTTTATCTTGTGCTCCTTCATGGCCCATGTCTTGAGCTCCTTCATGGACCATATCTTGTGCTCCTTCATTGCTGTTATCTTGTGCTCCTTCAAGGCTCTAATCTTGTGCTCCTTCATGGCCCATGTCTTGAGCTCCTTCATGGCTCATATTGTGTGCTCCTTCATGGCTCATATCTTGTGCTCCTTCAAGGCTCTTATCTTGTCCTCCTTCATGGACCATTATGTTGTGCTTCTTCTTTGCACATGTTTCTTGATGGACCATATATTGTGATCCATTATGGTCCATATTGTTTGATTCTTCATGTCCTATATCTTGTGCTCTTTCATGGTCCATATTATGCGCCTTTTCATGTACAATGCCTTGTGTTCCTTTTTTGAACACATCTTGTGCTCCTTCATTGATAGTACCTTGTGCTCCTTCTTGTGCTATATTATAAGCTTTATCATGTACAACATCTTGTTTTCCTTCATGGACCATATATTGTTTTCCTTCATGTACCATATCTTGTGCTCCTTCGTGGACCATATCCTGTGCTCCTTCATGGACCATATCTTGTGCTCCTTCATGGACCATATCTTGTGCTCCTTCAAGTCCCAGATTTTATGCTCCTTCATTGACCATAGTACGTGCTCCTTCATTACCTAATGTAATTGTACATTATCTTGTGTTTCTTCATGGACCATTACTTGTGCTCCTTTGTGGCCAGTTATTTGTGCTCCTTTATGGATCATATCTTGTGCTCATTGCCCCTGCAAAATATGACCATTGTTGACCATTGTCATGATGGTTGAACCATGGTCAGGAATTGATCAGCTATGGTAAAACCGTGGTGAAGGATGGTAAATTTAATTTGAACATTGTCAACTAACAATGGTAGTTTCTGAAAATAGTATCCCCAGGAACCATTGATCAACACTCTGGTTTCTGAAAATCTCATCCCCAAGAACCATTGATCAACACTGGTTCTTGAAAATCTCATCCCCAAGAACCATTGATCAACACTCTGGTTCTTGAAAATCTCATCCCCAAGAACCATTGATCAACACTCTGGTTTCTGAAAACCTCATCCCCAGGAACCATCGATCAACACACTGGTTCCCGAAAATCTCATCCCACTGAACCATTGATCGACACTGGTTCCTGAAAATCTTATCCCTGGGAACCATAGATCAGATTCTGAAATAGGTTTTTGAATTGTCTGAAAGGATTACTACTAGTTAGTTAGTCTTATTCAATTGGCTCTCAGTTTTACCAAATTTTTTGGTCTGATATTTTTAACTCACCTTGCACAAAGTGCCAGGGTGAACTATAGGGACTGCATTCTGTCTGTCTTAGGTCCGTCCGTCCGTCCACCATTTCCTTCAAACAACATCTCCTCTGAAACCACTGGGCCAATGTTGATGAAACTTTGCAGGGATGTTCGTTGCAAACTTGTTTAAAAAATTCTATTCCATGCAGAAGTCTGATGGCTATGGCAACAAATAGGAAACACTTTAAAAAATCTTGTTCTCTAAAACCACAAGGCCTAGAGCTTAGATATTTAGCATGTGGCATTGTCTAGTGGACTTCTACTAAGATTGTTCAAATTATGACCCTCTAGTCAAAATTGACACCTCCTGAGGGTCACCTGATTTTACATAAGCTTGTACAGGAAAATCTTTAGAAAATCTTCTTCTCTGAAACCACAGGGCCTAGAGCTTAAATATTTAGCATGTAGCATTGCCTAGTAGACTTCTTCAAAGTTTGTTCAAATCATACCCTTGGGGTCAATATTGGCCCTGCCGAGGGGGTCACCTGTTTAACTAATATGTATATAGGAAAATTTAGTATGTAACATCGTCTTGTGGTCTTCCGCCTACTGTGTTCAAATCATGCCTCTTGGGTCAAAATTTACCACACCAATGTATTCAGGTGAGCGATATAGGGCCATGATGGCCCTCATGTTTTATAGTTGTCAAACCTTTGAAGAGGCTATCTTGCTGGCTTCAACATGGAATTAATAAGACTAACTACTGGTCAGAATTCTGAAGTGATTAAACCACTGAAACTCATTTGATCTGTAATTCATTGACTCAGTGTGCATTGAACTGCATTGGAGACAGCATTTATTTCAGTTGATGATATTCAGTTTATTGAGATTTGTCCTTGAGTTTTCAATGACATGTGACATTTAAATGCCGGTATTATTACACAACTGTTTTGAGATAGATTATTTTCCCTTCAAAGTGTTACCAAGGGAATTCAAAGCATATAAATTTCATAGAACTGCATTATTCTTTGATACAAGTTCACTGAAATTTTAGAGCTGAAAATTTTTACTGCATCCATTCCACACATTACATTTCCTAGATGAATGACTAAGACAAGAAGACATTAGTTCAAAGGGAAAGCTTAATAAAGCTACAGCTGTTTCGACAAATTATTAAGTAATACTATACAATGTCAAAGAGAATGTTGCGATTTATGCAGGTTAAATTTCTATTCTAAGGAGCTTTCATATTGTTTAGAATAATTGATACTGTAAAGGAGCTTTTGTCTTATTTCCAATAATGCAGATAATGCTGATTAATCTCTTTGTTAGCCTCCCTAAATCTATGGGCATGTCAGTATTTTAATTTAGACAGTGTCTTTAATTCTTAAAAGGAGTGCTTAGCTGAACAGGAAACCCATGGGGGGTATATTTAGCATGTAGCATTGGCTAGTGAACCTCTTCCAAGATTGTTCAGATTATGACCCAGCTGGAGGGGATTTTTTCACATTATGAGGCTTAAATACTGAAAACTTCAAAAATGTTCTTGTCTAAAACCACAAGGCCAAGGTTTAGATTATTTTGAATGTAGTATGTACAGTGGACCTCTACATATTTGTTCAAATCATGACACACTGGGTCAGAATTGATCCTTACTCTGATGTGATTGTTGACCTTGTATTATATCCAATGGTAGCTAGGTAAGGGATATAGGGCCATCTTGACCCTCTTACCATCCGTTTGTTGCTAATCAAGAATTGGCTGTAATAATTCCTCTTCTGAAAATATGTGGTAGATTGTGTTGAATCTTTTATCAACTATAATAGGAGGGCTTGTATGAAGTTCTACCATATTATGTCATTAGTTCTAGTAACTGTTGTGATAATGCAGATTCTTAAATATTTGGTTTTAACGGCAGCTCAGAACAGAATTTTTTTTTTTTTTAAATCCGAATTTATTTTAGTGTACATTAAAAAATATTTGAATTTAAATAACATTTTATCGCATTTAAACAACAGTTGAATTGCATATGAATAATGTTTTATTGCACATAAATATACAATTATCAAATACCATATTTTACTGAATATAATACACACTTTTAATTCAGATTTTGGGGCTTCCAGGAAGGTCTGCATATTATACACCAATGTAAGACCTCTGACAATTTTTTCCAGCAATGAAAACATGTTGAAATCGTAAAAATTAGACGAAATATTGGGATTTTCACTGAAAGTGGATATTTACTGTCTTTTACTATCTTCTTTATGAAGAGCACGTAGTTCACGGCTATCTCCATACCGGTACGGTAAATCTTTACGGTACGGTATGTACGATAAAACATTGCCGGTAGATTTGATTGTTTTCTTTCAGGTTTCAATAAAAATTATACATTGTTAGCACAAAGTTTGTTGTCTCTTCTATTGTAAACAATTATTGCTGATCAATACAACATTCTGTTGATTGGTAAACAAACACCCTTATATATTTGCATTGATTTTGACATGTCTCCCTTTGATGACGCCGTAAATATGAGAAGTTTGTTGTCATGTCAGGAGGTGTTGAAATCCTTTTTAGGACAAAACAGGCCCCCATTAGAGTCTACAAATACCTCAATAGAAATACTTCCTCAGATTGTCACAATAAAATAATATTAATTGCTGTATTGTAATTTTCACGTGTATTTATCGTTACGGTGCTCTGATTATTGAATAATTTTCGGATATTTACGGTGCGTATTATACACCATTGTAGGCTTTTTTTTTCCCCATTTTCAAAGGCCAGATCGTCTGTGTGTATTATATACACCCTAGCGTATTATATTCATTAAAATATGGTACTAGATGGATATAAATTATACAGCCCAAATGATGAGAGCGTTAATATGATTTATTTAATACCAAAAACGCAAGTGCTTGTGCTGATCTTCTTAAGTCACAAAATTAGCCCCAAAAAGGGTATACGGACATAATCCCCTACGGACAAAATCCCCTACACAAAAAATGACACAGGCGGACAAAATCCCCTACTTGATTTTGCACAGGGAGGACAAAATCCCCTACATTGTAATACATTGGGCGGACAAAATCCCCTACATTAATTTGTACAGGGGGGACAAAATCCCCTTCAGTCCCCTGGATGCATTACAATATATGAACTGAAACATTGGCAGTACTTGAATTTCAGAGTCTAGCTTTAATTTTTATCTTTTATGTGCATATATAACTACTTACACAGCAAACATTTTTTTATAAAA